>BQKN01064141.1:105185-140912 GCA_022839385.1 Asparagus kiusianus
TTATTTGACCAGGTATAAAAATTACCAATTGATTTGAGATGAACCAATTTACTAGAGTTAATGAAATTTTGGAAGTCAATGGTATCTGAATCTGATACTGGAGAACCTCCCAATTTCTCTTCATTATTCAAAATAGTGTTGAAATTACCACCAACTAGCCAGGGGCAATTCTGATTGAAATTCAGTAATTCTTGCCAAAGGATATTTCTATCATCTCTTTGATTTAAAGCATACACTACTGTGATTATGCAAGAAAGCATACCATCCCTTGAGGCAACTGTGCATGTTATGTGTTGATTGGAGGAGAACAGAACTTGAACTGATAGAATTTCATTGTCCCATAGAATCCATATCCTCCCATTTATTGCTTCAGGAATATTTGAAATCCACTCCCAGTTCTTAGCTACTTTCTTAGCAATGTATTGTATTTTGTTTTCTTCAACTTTGGTCTCCAGGAGAGCTAGAAAAGAAAGCCTGTATTCATTGATAAAATGCTTTACTAACAAGTGCTTAGAGGATTTGTTAAACCCTCTTATATTCCAAATTGCCAGATTCATTAATTTGAATAGTCCCCTTTATCAATCCAAGAGGGATCTAAATCTAATTGCTGTTCCAGAATGATAAATGGGGAGTTTTGAATGCAACCCACAACATTAGTGTCATTGGTTCTTTTTCCTGATTTTGATCTGGTAACACTTGTGAAACCAGATGAATTCACAACAGGTGAGGAGTTTGCAGTACTGCTGTTTCCTGCAAATTTAAGTGCATGCTTCATGACATTTCTACCCGAGAGTCCAAAGAGTATACCCCTATCTGAATTGAGAGTACTTCCAGCATCATATTTATTGGTATTCTCCCCCTGTGCATGTTTTTCGAATACTTGCCCAGAATTTACCCCCTGTGCATGTTTTGCAGACAATTGCTCAGATTGATCAAAATGAACAATGTTATGATGAGCATAACTACCAGATAGATTGATTTGTGGTTTATCTCCAAGCTGACCAGTGCTGTCACCTAAATCAATACTGCTTGTAGGAATATCCAGTTCAGAATTAGAAACCTACACAGGAGGTCTGTTGACAGGAATCCATTTCTTTTTAAATTTTTGTCTTCTACAAAACTCAGCTTCATGACCAACCAAGCAACAGTATGAACACCATTTTGGCTTAAGTTCATATACAACCTTTTGATTATAACTTTTTCCATCTGGCCCTTGCACTTCAATAGAATCAGGCAAATTCTTTTCCAGGGGAAGATCAACTTCAAGAAGTACCCTTGCATAACTCAATCTTTCTCTTGTAGCAATGAGTTTATCTGTTGTGATTGGTCTTCCAATTACACTTGCAATTTTACTCAGTCCATTTGAAGTCCACAAGTTTAACTTCAGGTTTGGAAACTGAACCCACATTGGGTAGTTATTAGCTTGAAATCTATCCACATCAGTTTCAATAGTCCAAGGTTTAAGAACCATAGGTCTGGATCCAAAAAACCAAGGACCTGCTTCCAACACATCTTGCATTTGTTTAGTAGATTGAAAATCAAACAGGAAGACACCTTGCTTTATTAGATGAATTCTTGGAATAGAAATGCTTCCCCAAATCTTATTCACATAAGTTTCCATAGCTTTAAACTTCACGTTTAGACCAATAACATATCCAATTAAAGCATACTTCCAAAGATCCTCACCTTCCTTCCACTCTTCAGGTGAGAATTTGACAGAATTGTTTTGAGAAGATTGAATAAAATTCAGAGAAAGGCCATTTCCAGATTTCCGATTATCAGCAAAAAGACTGGCGAAGGATTTCTTGATCACTGCAGTGCCAATTTCATTCTTTTTATCATCATCTTGAGCTAATTTCTCAGATTCATCAGAGATTTCATCAATATGAGTGTATTTTACACAATCATTAATCATGACATCAGAATGAGCTTTTGATGAATTAAGATCAGAACTCTTAGCCGCAGAAATCAGATCAGACTCAGGTTCATGTTGAACATTTGAGGGATTGAGAACAGAGTTCTTAGTCAGATTTCTTGTAATCACTTTACCAGATCTCACCGGAGAAGACTCCATCACTGGCTTAGATCTGGCAAGAACATCATAAATCGACAATTTCTTCTTGGCTCCTTTCGGACCTGAGCTTTCCATTTCTATGCCTTTTGAGAAGATTGCAGTTGAAACTGATCCTTCCCTAGCTTTAGATGATGAAGGGAATTGAAAAAGAGAATCTCTCAGCTCACTATTGATGATCCCTCTGCTAGATTTCTTCTTCTTCCTCATGTAGAAACAAGGCGGGGGCGCACGATAGCAAGGTGAAATTCGCCTGCTAACATGCACCTACAGAGTCCCGCCAACTTTTTGCCTTTTATATTGTGACTAAGGATGCTGGTTGCTCCATATCTGTTCCAAATGACCCTTCACCAGTTCAGGGGTCTTTGAACCAAAACTCACCGGTACTGACGAAGAGGGCTCGTCAGAGACAACGTCAGCACCGTGCTCATCAATTGGCCAAGGCCTTAGAACAAACCGACAGGGTTCGTTACTACGCGGACCTAGAGTCGAGGAAGCATAAAGTGATTCAGTTACCTCAACGGCAAACTAATCATATTTCAGCACAACTCACAACGGAAGACTGTACTCTCATCAAGAGGGCTCGTTCGACCCTCAAAGAGCGTATACAAAAGCGTCGGGCGAATGCTGCTCGCACTCGTGCCCTTCGTCAATAGACGCAAGAGGGAAAGAAAGAAATGGTGTCTGAAGAGCCACCAAAGAATCGTAAAGTTTAGATTCCGAAGTCTAAACTTGCACAAAAATCAGGTCACCGGGATAAATCTTTTAACTCTCTCGGACATACCCGAGGCGATGATAGTTGTCTCGGCCATAGAAGAGCTTCTAAGATGTCTCTTTCAACAACATTAACATCCATTCCGGGTTCGTCTACTGCGTCCACATCTGCAGCATCACCAGTGAAACCCTGGGTCAGCCTGGACCTATCGAAATTTAAGATTACAACAGCAGATCTCCTCAATTTGTCACCTGACGATAGAGGCAAAGCTCCGGTCAAAGAATACTCGAATACGACGAATAAACCCTTAATAGTTTCTTATACTGGGGGTCGTAAGTATCCTCCGATTAGAACAAAACAAACCGAAAATGAGAAAATATCAATTCACTCTCGTTTAGGGCCTGTAAATACTCCACACTCACAGGCGGTGGGAGGTAAACACATAGCCTGGGATCGTTCGGATACGATGATAAGTCGTTATGTGCATGTTAACAAGGCTCAAAGTAGAAGATAGGTTTCTCAAATCATAGTAGTGACGAGCTGTACTATCAAACTAATAAGTCATGAAAAAGAGTTGCTCGAGAAACGGAGTCTTATTGTGCGTGTGAAAGGCTCATTAAGGCAGTACTGACAGAATGCGGTTGTTCCAAAACTAAACCGATAAGAGTCTCAGTATTTCAAAGACTTTCCGCTGAAACATCAAATCCTAAAATGAGGAGTTTCAACAAGAAGAAACCCACAATTCGGAAAGATGAATTCCCAGAGGTCACTATTAATATGACCGGTAAAGGAAAGTAACATTCGGTTAACCCGGATCCTGATTTCTCTCCAGGAGGGAGAGTTGAGCAGGGTCTTTCCCAAAGGATGTCACGGCTACAACGAAGGGCCAACCGACATCGGGATTATAGGAAAATGAATGAAGGGTTATCTTTAGACGAAGAACTATCAGACGCTTGTTCTGCGGTTGTCTCGGATGATACTATATCCAGTGTTGGACAAGTCAGAGAATTATTTGCAATTACACTGGATCAACTAGCCCAGATATTGCAGGAAGCATTAGCTAAGCAGCGCGAAGAAATCAGGGCTGAGATCAAGACTGAGATGGAGTTGACGATGCAACAGATGAGAGATTTGCAGGCTCAACAACAACAACCAGAATCGAGTCAAAAGGCTGAACCTAACCGGCGTGATGACCATGAACAGGAAGAAACCATCTTCGCTGATCCTCCTTCTGATAAAGACAATTCGAAAAGCGGTCCGGCTAAGTCATCTACTCAACCTTCTGAAATCTATTTAAAGAAGAGTGGGGAAGAGGACAAGAAGATGCAAGATCTTGAAAGCAAAGTCAATGCTCTAATGACAGTCCAGGAAGTGAAGAAAACGGGCATCCCATATCCGTACCCAAGGGAGTAGGATCTGATTCCTTATCCCCAAAAATTTAGTTTGATTAATTTTACTCCTTTTTATGGCAGGGGTTCACCCACTCAATACTTGATTTATTTCAAGTCTCATCTAGCCACAATATCCAGAAACAAAGATTTGATGGTCTGATCATTCGTTGGCACCCTTCGTGGACCTGCTTTTGATTGGTACCGACGTCTTAAGCCTGGGAGTATCAATAGCTGGGAAGATATGGAAGGATTATTTCTTATTAATTTCTTTGACGATGATACGGAGGTCTCTATTGGCACTTTACTAGACGAGAAGCAGAAAGATGGGGAGTCAGTTGATGTCTTCGTCAAGCGATTCCGGAACAAGGCGGTGAACTGTCGAGATCCACTCATGGAGGAGTTCATTCTTCAGACATGTCATAATAACTTATCTTTAGACGTGCTAGAAGTCATGGGGGTTGTGCCTTCTAAAACATGGAAAGAATTAAAAGTGAGAGGAGAACAAGCCGAACGTTTCCTCAAGAGGAAGAAGCTTGAAAGGGGTCAGCCACCAGCTAATCACCAAAAATAGAATTTTAATCCTCGAGGCAGTGGAAGGGGGTCCACAGCTGCTATGGATGCTCATCAAACGTTACAACAACCATAGCAACAACAACCTCAACAATCATCGTTTCAACTTGCGCAACCTCAGAATCAGCAGCCCCCGAGGCAGCCCAAAGCTTCAGAACCCAGGTTTCCGAAAGAATACTCTTTTAAAGATGATGAAGTACCAGTCATATTTAAGTATCTTTTGGACAACAACAAGATCAAACTTCCATCGGTCACAAACCAGGAAGAGGCAAAGAAGACTAATGACCCGAAATATTATACATACCACAGAAGGGTTCATCATCCTACCAAGGCGTGTTATATCTTAAAAGACAAAATACAAACCTTGATCGATGTTGGTATAGTGACTCCAAAGACGAAAGAGAAGAAAATTGGTGCAAACGCGGTGTCCATTAGTTTCGGCTCAGTGCCTTTATCCTGGTTCCAACCCGAACCTGTATCAAAGGTTAAAATACAAATCGTCAACGATGACCCTCATGGACAGCACCGAAAAGGACATGTGTCACATACAACACCAAACGACAAAATCCTTTGGGTTCATCCCGATTTGCTTGAAGATGAACAATGGACGACATCCAAGTCTAAGTTGAAAGGCAAGGGGGAATCTTGTTTCGGAGCTTCAGTGATCCCTGAGGAAAATGATGAAGAAATTCCAGCTCTACCGCTTTCTGAAGAGGAGCAAGAATCTTTCGCTACAAGAAGTGGAAATGAATACTGCTTTAATTACCCAAGTGTATCTGAGCATCTAGCTGAGTAGGGGGTGGTAAAAGCCACGCCTTCTAAAACCCTTGCAGAGCTGGGGGTAGTTACAACTCCTCTTGTAGCTACTGGAAAGCCTTAACAACCAGCTAAACAAAAAGAAAAAGAACCCCAATATAAAGAGGTTCAAGTTCTGAGGCAGTCTCCTTTCAATCGACCGATTGGACGAGATAAACCGAAAAGCTCGAACGCTCCACATCGCTTCGACGTCATGGCTCAGTTAGCTAATATCCTAGCAAGGATCACGCTGTACGAGTTATTGCGCCTCTCAAAAGATACCAGAGAAGCTTTACAAGAAGTATTGGCCGATTCTGAGGTATTTCTCACTTGGGTTAAGCCAACCCCCGAAGAGCCAGAGTCGCCAATTCAACACTGCAACTTGGCAACCACAAAATTCCCTTGCATTACTTTCACCAAAAAAGATATGCAAGTCAAGAATTCGAAACATGATAGGCCTTTATACTTCACGGGATATATTAGCTCAAGCGTTGTCAACCGGATTCAGGTTGATCCGGGTTCTGCTGTCAGCATCATGCCATTTCGGTTGATGTACCACCTCGGAATTCCTGCCAATAAGCTAGCCTCCACAGGAACCGTTATTTACGGATTCAATACTAGTGGATCCAGACCATTGGGAAAAATCCGAGTGAAGTGTCAATTCGGAGACTTGAAGTCAGAGGTCACTTGTTATGTGATCGATGCGGAGACTTCTTATAATTTATTGTTGGGTCGTCTATGGATCCACAGTAATCTTATAATTCCCTCCACCCTCCATCAGTGTCTGAAATATGTTGACACTAACAATGAGGTTAAGACAGTGGTCGTGGATAAGCAACCATTTAAAGGGTTAGAAAATTATTTTACTGACTCCCTTCTTTATGGTGCTGAATCCGATACTGAACCATCGGCCCATGGTACGGACAGCGAAGAAGAAGCTGATACCGAAGCTGGGCTCGATTATAGTGAAGGTCTTGTACTAAATGACATTGAACCTCTTGTAATCGATCTTGACGATGATGAATCATCGGATGAAAGTTGTAACTGGTAACTTACCGATGAAATAATAAATGATAATTTAGAGTACTCACGTTGTCTCGATAATATAATGCAAGAATTGTATGACGACCCTAGTATACACATGCCACTTCGTTCGTCTTGTACGATGACAAAATACATCCAAAACTCATTCAGAACAACTGTGATCCTACCTGCAAAGACAGGGGGTGAAAAAGAAATAATTTTTGAAAAAAGGGAATTATCCCCAACTCCCGATCTCTTCTTGGATACCAACTCAGATGACGAAGGACCCGGACGGTATTTCTCTAGGTATAGTTCACAAGCAAATGACTACATGAGAAAGCAAGGATATAACCTCTCGCTCGGTGAAGGTCTTCGTTTTAGTCAAGGTGCTAGGATTCCACCCCGTCCTACCTATGTACCGAAGGGAAAACCTGATAATTTTTACAGCCGTAGAAGAGGTTTGGGTTACGTTTCGTCATCTGATGATGAATATTACGGGCAAATCATTAACCAGCTAACAAATAAAAGTGAGTATTCATCCGATACTTCAACTTGGGATTCTGACACTAGTATCGGAGAAACGTTCAAAAGATTAATGTCTAACATGACCGTAGTCGATCCATCCACTACAGAAGAAGATGATCAATTATCCACTTGGGAAGATCCCTGGATACATTACATGAATGTTCAATACGGTGATCGATTTGAATAAAGAGAACCTCCTACTAAGGATAGAGTAGTCCAAGTTAATATGAGTGACAAAATTAATCCGAAACCTATATTTATTAGCGGAGATCTTCCGCCGGATGAGAAAGAGGAACTAATCGTTCTTATTAGAGAATATATCGCTGTTTTCACTTGGAATTACGAAGATATGCCGGGGCTTGACCCAAATGTGGCAATGCACAGCCTTAATATTAAACCGGATGTTAAACCTGTCAAGCAACAACAAAGACGATTTCGTCCGCAAATTATGGAGGCAATAGAAGCTGAAGTCAAGAAACTGATTGATTCAGGCTTCGTCAGAGAAGAACAACATCCTGATTGGTTGGCCAATGTTGTTTCAGTCCTCAAAAAGAACGAAAAGATCAGAATCTGTATTGACTTTAGAGATCTGAATACAGCCTGCCCTAAAGACGACTTTCCTCTACCAATTACAGATAACATTATTGACAACACATGCGGGTTCGAGAGAATGTCATTTATGGATGGATTTTTTGGATATAATCAGATCAAGATGCACCCAGATGATGAAAAGCATACTGCATTCAAAACACCCCTTGGTGTCTTCTGTTACACTGTTATGCCTTTCGATTTGAAGAACGTCGGTGCCACATACCAACGAGCAATGACGAAGATCTTTCAAGAACACCTTCGGAAGACCGTTGAATGCTACGTTGATCACCTGGTCGTTAAAAGCTGTGATAAAAACAACCACATTAACGATTTGAAGACGATGTTCGATCTTATGATGACTCATCAGTTAAAGATGAACCCGACTAAATCATTCCTTAGAATGTCCAGCGGTAAATTTCTTGGGTTCGTCGTCACTACAAAAGGTATTCATATCGATCCGGATAAGGTAGAACCGATAAATGAACTACAACCACCGAGAAATCTTAAAGAACTCAGAGGGCTGCAAGGTCGATTAGCATATATCCGTCGGTTTATATCGAACCTGTCCGGAAAATGTCAACCGTTCTCTAAACTCATGAAGAAAGGCGTGTCGTTCATTTGGGATGAAGCATGTCAAAAGGTGTTCGAGGACATCAAAACATATCTAGCAAATCCGCCTATTCTTGTTGCACCGAAATCGGGCAGACCGTTTTTGATTTATGTCAAAGCGACGAGCCATTCGTTAAGTGTATTGCTTGCACAAGACGACGATAACGGTCACGAACAAGCTGTGTATTATTTAAGTCGTACATTAGTAGGAGCCGACTCTTGCTATCCGATGATCGAGAAAGAATGCCTTGCCCTGGTATTCGCGATCCAAAAAATGCGACATTATTTAGTTGGACAGAAAATTTATGTCATTTCCAACGTAAACCCAATTCGAGTATTCATGACCCAACCGGCCTCTATGAATTGGCGTTTAGCCAGGTGGGCCTTACTCTTATCCCAATACGATTTGCATTTCAAACAGCAAAAATCAGTTAAGGGACAAGCTATTTGCGATCTTTTGACGGTAAACCCTACAAAAGATATAGCCGAGTTGTACGACGATCTACCGGATGAAACTCATGAAGTTAATACTACATCATATTAACAAGTGTGGAAATTATACTTCGATGGGGCTTCCCGAACAACCAACGTGGCGAGCGTACCTGGATGTTCTAAAATTTCCTCAGGAGTGGAGGTCGTTTTAGTTTCCCCGAAAAAACATATCTTGCCTAGAGCATACTCGTTGACCGAACCATACTCTAATAACGTGGCTAAGTACAATGCATTAATAATTAGACTTAATTTGCCAAAGAGCTGGGGGTCGAATACCTTGAACCTTTTGGTGATTCTCAATTGGTAGTTAACCATATACGAGGAGAGTATGAAGTCAGAAATCAAGATTTAATTCTGTACCACCAGGTAGCCATCAAGATAGCAAACTCGTTTGAAGAATTTTTCATCGAGTACGTTCCACGTCTCCAAAATACATATGCAGACGCATTGGCAGTATTGTCAGTATCTTTGGCTCAGTCTCCCAAAATAGAACAATTAATTACGGTGAGAACTCACCAGCTTATTGCTCCAATCTACGATTCGATTATCAAAGAAGCACACTCAACGAGAGTTGAACCCAAAGTTCGAGATTGGCGTTTTCCTATCATCGATTATGTCCTACATGGTATCTTACCTGAAGATATAAGAGAAAGGGATTTGATTTGGCGTAGAGCACCGAGATTTTACTACAACGCTACAACACAAATGTTGTATCGACGTTCGTACGATAGTCTATTACTCCGTTGTCTATCCAATAGAGAGACGGAACAGGCACTCAAAGAAGCGCATGACGGTACGTGTAGTGCACATCAGCCCGGTCCTAAACTCTGTTATCGACTTAGAAGGATGGGATACTATTGGCCTACCATGGTAAAAGACGTGGTAGATTATGCCTGACGATGCCAGATGTGTCAAATATATGCAAATTATATGCACCAGCCTCCGGAACATTTGCACCCGTCAGCGACGTCATGGCCTTTTGAAACTTAGGGAATGGATATTGTGGGTCCTATTTTCCCGCCTTCGGTTAAAGGTGACCATTTCATTCTCGCAATCATCGATTACTTCTCAAAATGGGCAGAAGCAGCTCCACTCAAAGAAGTAAAGACGAGTGATGTTATCAAATTTATTAAACACCACATTATATATCAATATAGTGTCCCAAGGCGAATAGTATACGATAATGGTCCTCAATTCGTCAGCAATGTATTTATCAAATTCTACGGTAAATTCAAAATTAAGGACGTTTTGTTGACTGCTTATAATCTCACAGCTAATGGATTAGCCGAAGCTTTTAACAAGACTATTATCAAGATTTTGGCAAAATTTGTGAAAGTCAATAAGTGGGATTAGGACGACAAACTCGGTGAAGCTCTGTGAGCTTATCGTACAACTGTTCGCATGCCAACTGGAGCAACCCCATACTCCTTAACATATGGATGCGAAGCTGTCCTTCCTTTAGAAATACAAATTCCCTCTCTCTGCATCGCTCTCGCAATGGGAATAACGATGGAAGAACATCACCAGAAACGTCTCGAAGAATTAGAGATGTTAGATGAAAAGCGCTTAGAAGCTCAGTAACAGATCGAGTTTTATCAGGCTAGAATTTCTCGGGCTTTCGATAAAAAGGTCCGACGATGAAGCTTTAAGGAAGGAGATCTGGTTCTTGTCGTTCGGAGACCCATGATTCTCAATTCCAAGAAGAAAGAAAAATTCCAACCCAAATGGGAATGACCGTTCGTAATAGAAACAGTCTATTCGAATGGTGCATATCGCCTGATTACTCAAGACGATAATAAATTTATGATGCCGATAAATGGGAAGTTCCTAAAGAAGTACTACCCTTAGTATGTTCAGGATAACCTATTTGAAACAGAAAGTTCCTAAAGAATCCAGTACAGGATATTTTTAGAATAACCCGAGATTAGTTAATTATTCTATAATGGAGACTGATTTGTTATAAAATGATGGTTATTTAATTATTTCCAAGATGATTAAGAACCTCCCACTAGGACTGTCCAAACATTTTGTTGAGATGAGATTTAACGACAAAATACAGTTAGTCTTTCATCACAAAACCCCCACAATGCGATCGCGGGGGGACTCGATAGTTCGTAATCCCGCACCACAAAATTCCTCGCCGATCGGATTAATCGACGATGGGTCCACTAAAATCCGTCATGGATTAAAATCCTTAAAACTTCCACTGAGTGATGGGTGCAAGTCGACATTTCCATCGTTACTCGTACCACGCTCTCATTTCTCATTTGGTCAAACCTTCCTACAGTTAGGACCAAAACCAAAATCCCCTCTCGATTCCTTTCATGAACGAGAGGTTCACTTTCTAAACTGAGATCCCATTTCGACAAACGAAAGGACCTCAATTCCATTTGAACAATTTAGCCCATTAAAAGTAAAATTGTCTCAAATCCCACTTGGTCAAATCTTATTATAGTTAGGACCACGACCAAAATCTCCTCTCGATTCATTCCACGAACGAGAGGTCCACTTTCATGTTGAATAATTAAACCTTATGACAGTTAGGGTTATTCAAACCAGTCCAGATTCTCTAAGTGGAGATCCCACTTTGAGTTTCCTTTGTATCAGGAGATAGAATATCAAATTCTTCTTCTCCGATTTTGGGTTCATCTCTACCAACAAACAAGAGACCAGGAGATAGAATATAAAATTATTCCTCTCCGATTTCGAGTCCATCTCTACCAACAAACAAGAGACCAGGAGATAGAATATAAAATTCTTCCTCTCCGATTTTGGATTTATCTCTACCAACAAACAAGAGATTGAGAAATAGAATATCCAATTCCTTCTTTCTAATCTTGGGTTCATTTTCCTACCTAGGAAATGTAACCTACTTACATTTCAAAATCCATGTCGTTCACGCATGGGGGATGTTATCTCTATCCCTTATTAGAGATAAGCCTACATCTAACACATGTAGCCTACATATTCAATATTGTAGTTTAATGTCTAAGAGAGTTTAATTCTTTTAGCCTAACGTTATATGTAAAACGGATTTAGATAATTCACATACTAGCCCGACTCAAACGATAGTCGGTAAAGGCACGTCAAATCCGTTGGGGGTTTGCCAAAAATCCTATGAGTATTGTGGTTATTTATTCTAAAACAAGAATGAGTGATCATAATAAAAAATTTCAATAAGTAAAAAGGAGAATTCAATATATTCATCAAAAATATTCAAGCAGAATTACAAGTTCCCAAATTACAATAGCTTATAACGACGAATTTGATCCTCAAGTTTAGAGAGCTCTGTCGTATAAGCATGTTCAAGTTCAGATATCAAGTTAGCTTTAAAAGCTTCTTCATCAACACTTTGAAGTCTGACGGCCTCCTGTTCCTTATTAGCGAGTATTTTGCCTTGAAGCTCCAGTTGTAGGAAGATGTTCGCTTCAACTTGTTTTACTTCTGCCAAATCAGACTCTAAAATCTCATGAGCATCCTCGGCCTTTGCCAGTTTTTCTTTTAGGCGGGTTATTTCAGCTTGATTTGACTCTAAAGCCCGGTGCAGATCGATCTTGGTCTATGTTTTCTTGGCAAGGCTCATCCTGATCTGGTGAATATGAGCTTTTAACTTTTGAAGCTCAGATTCAGCTGATTTCTGAGAATCACGCCACACCTGTAACCTCGAGTCCATTTGAGAATCAACATAGGAGGGTACTCCTTTGGTGCGGAGATCCTTCAGAAGTTCAGCATATTGTTTGAAGTCGGCCAAATAAACGTCAATTGAATCGGCCTATTCATTATGTCCTTCTTCTCTGATCCCCGATGTGTAGCGGTCAAGAGGTCTCTTAAAATTCTCAAAGTATGATCCTTTGAAGAGAATTCGATCGACCATAGCATTCAAAAAGGAAATGAAACCTTGAAGATCGGAACAAATGACGGCTTTATCCGGGTCATCGTCTGCTAATAACGCTTGAATGGAATCATACAATGTAGAAGAAGGAGTTATGATGAGGACAAATAAAGTCAATACAAAACATATATGTGCGTACATAGCAACGAACAGAAGTATACCAAGCTTAATGAAAAATTCCATGACTTGATTACCTTGACTTGTCAATACCGGGGTAGGTTCTACGACCACTGGAGTTTGTTCAGGTATGGTACTTGTTGATGGACCCACTGCATCAGATGATTGTTCAATTGGGACCTCAGGTAGCTTTGGGTCCAAGTCAACAAGTCTCCCGGAAGATGATTCTGCAAACAAGAGAATCACAATGAGTATGTTGGAGTATTAATCAGAAGTTTATAACGAATAATTGATGAAACTCACCAATCCTAGATGCAGCAGCTGGTGACGTAACAACTTCTTCGGTTAGTCTCACTTTTATTGCAACGAGACTAATTTGGGGAGTGGCAGTAGCTTCTATCATCATCGGGTCTAAAGGAGTAAGAGGTTAAGATTCAGGAATTGACGATTGAAGATCAACCTCGGTTCCTGCCCGCGACAAGAAGCCACGACCCTCGGACTGGTTAGACGTTTCAATGATTATAGCAGTATCGGTCTCGGTAACCGGTCCTATAATTCGAACACTTATATGATTAGTCAAAGTTGAATAAAAAATATAGATATTATGGAATAAAAGCCTTACTTTAGAAAAACATGCTTCAGTTGAACCAACTCCAACGGCTGATTCTGTAGCTGCCCCAGGAGCCTTCCCCGATGACAAATTAGAGATGTATTGATGGTCGTCCTCCGAGAGATCAAGATTGAGATTGTGCTCATTGAAATCCTCGACCTTAGCAGTGTGAGTGGGTTCTCCTCCAATTGATTCACCCATTATGGCGTCTGTAGAATGTGTTGGGTCATAAGTAACATATACACTTAGATGAATCTACACAAAATGGAGATTAGTTTTACCTTCGTTAACCGGGACGGATTCGAGAGCTCCACTACTTGTACCCTCTTCTATTAGTTTAACTAAAAGGAGACAAAGTGCACAAGTCGTTAGAAGAGGCACGCGTTCTGACTCATTCATCTTTCGGAATCGCCTTCCAAACGGAGAAAGATCCGTACCTATGTTTGAAGCCGATGGGTCAACGTCAGAAGTTATTGGAACACCAGCAGTTTCGTCATTAAGCGCATCGTTCGTTTGTTGAACGAAGCTGGATTCCTTAGCTTCCATACCGCCGGTAGAAGCAGTGTCAGCTTGAAATTCTCCTTCTTCTTGACTCCCTATAGAAATTGAGTGCGATATAAGTCCGAGTATTAAGAAATATAAGAACAGTAAAATGAAAATAAAGACGAATTGTTACCTCGTTAGTCTGAAGAAACACTACAGGCAGATATCTCCTCTAAAACAGGAAGACGAACACGTGGTCGAGAGACGACTTTCTTCCGTCTTTTCAGTGGACGCGCTTCATCTTGAACCCTAAATCTTTCATGACGATGCTTGGTACGTAACTCAGTTCTGGGAGGAACTTGGGTTTGAGTTTGAGTTGAAGATTGTGATCTTTGTCGACGAACAAGAGGCACTGTATCTTCTTCCTCCTCTTCATCTCCACTAAGGACCTCTACCATCATCCGATTGGGTTGCATCATAACGACCCTCTCCCTCCTTCTCTTCAGAGCGTCTTGGGGTCGAGCTGGATTAGTATGTTGAGCCCTGTGAGCAACAGAAGGGTTTACATATCCTCTTTCAAAGAAAGAATTCGAAAGACCAATCGTCTCTTCTTCAGTTGCTTCAGAACTTGATCCAGTCTCATCTGCCCCCTCAGAAGTTTCGGTCACGTCGGTCTCAAACTCTTCTTCACTATCAGCTAGGCGAGCAAGTTCTTTTCTCTTTCTGGACGATTCGACAGCTTCTTTCCTTCGATGTGATAGCACAGTGTCATGGACTGCTTCTGTTGCCCGTCGGGAGGCTATTTCTTCCTCTAGTTCGGATATCCTTCTCTTTCGAGCAACGGTACTGGCAGCTATCAGCCACTTAAAGTAAAGAAAAGTCATATGTAGAGGAGGCGTCTCTAGAAGGAGGTCAAACTCAGCATTCGCACAGCCAACGATACTCCAAAACCAGGCTCTCGTCCTATCAATAAGTCCACCTCGAACCCTAAGTTGACGGTTCGGGTTGCCGATGTACAGTTGATCATAGCCAAATTGACGAGCAAACTGGCATAGAAAGTATGGCTCGATATGATAGACGCCCTTCACCCTGAATACTAGATAACCTGGTCGGATGTTCATCAACCATCTGAAGCAATCGACATCCAAAATCGTGCGATTCTGCCTAGATTCTTCAGCATCCAATAAAGTAGTGTTGTAAGTCCCGGAGAACTGAGGGAAACAAGGAAAGAACTCCCAACATTTGTGGACTTTGAATTGCCTAGATATATCTAGCCACCGATGTTTGGCCTACTTACAACCTTCAAGAGTCTGCAATAGAGGGAGATTTGAATCCACCGTCTTAGGAGCCTCCATTAAATCTTGCATGTGAAGTACCAACCAGGTCATCAAATAAGTGTAGGGTAATTTCAGTTTCGGCACGAATATTCTAGCGGATGGTTTCTTTCCCTCTTGAGTAAACAAAAAAGTCAATTGCTGCAATCCACTATAAATATCAACTACCATTACAGGAAGTAAGGATAACCTATGACCTATAGCTAACTGAACGGCCGGATACAACACTTCAATCGGCATCGCATCAGAAGGTTGGTGGGGGGACAACACACCTCTTCAACCATATGGCCAAAAAGCCAGCTAATAGGGTGGTTGAGTTGATTGGAACGCCAGCTTGCCACAAATAAGAACGGAATTTGGTACCATGAGGAAAGCCGTCTTCTAAGCGGGAAGTGTAGGATTATGCGTTCGTTCTCTCCAACAACCGGTTAATCTCATTCTGAGTTAAGGGGGACAATCCACACACGTCTTCCGAACGACTCTCAAGATTCTTAAACAAGTAATCTGTGAATTGTTTCAAGCTGATCTGAGGAGATCTCTTCTTAGCTCTAGTCTCCATTTCGGCCATAGCTATGTGATAGTGGCATGTCAACTCCCATAAGGTGTCATAAGTCATGGCTGACCGATCCTTCATCCTATTTAGTTGATTGATAGTTGGGAAGAATTCTTGATATAGAACGTCACCTATAGGCAGCCCCGATACCTTCATCATTTCATGTACTCGGCAGTCCAAGCTCCCCGTTCTTGGTAAAAAAAGTGTTGGTGTTGGGATTGTAGATCTCAAACAAAGCGAAGAAGTGATCCACGCTGATCTACAGATCGTACATGCTGGCGCGAATCGGAACTGACAACCCTAACTCTACTAATTCTCCCCCCAGCGATTCAATACATATCAGGTCATTCTTGTCCACCACTTATCTCCAAAATAATGAACCCATCCATAACATCTAAACTTCTTGATGGGGAATCCTTTTCCCAACACAGCTAACCTATTCTTCACGATGTTGGCTTGTGCCGCCTTTTCATTCTGAGACAGATTGTCTTGGCCTAAGACTCTAGGGTGTAGTCCTCGCATAGAAGTTCTGTCACTAGAACCTGGGGTGGCCTCTCTATAAATGAAATCACAGTGAACACGCTCGTGGTTTTCGGTCAATCTCCAAAACATCTCCCGACCAACTGCCAAGTTTCTAAACTTCAAAAGTGAATGCTCCCGAGGAATCCAGGGCAGGTACAAGAAGGTCGACCCACTCACATGCAACCATTGCGCAGGTCTACAAGAAACGATTTACGGGTCTTTCACGGAGTCACCAAATAGAAAATCCGGCTTTCTTATACACTGGTTCGAGTCTTGCTCTGAAACTAAAGTCGCGTCCGTGATTAATCGTCGCAGAACATGACAACTACCTCATCGTATCAACTCCATTGCTCCTTCGCTATAGTCCGAGTTGAATTGGGGAGCTGATTCAACTAACGGGATTCCCTCATAGTAGGAATGGGTGGCACTACTTTGACCCGTGACCTTACTAGCGGTGAAGATTACAGAAGGAAAATGGACTGACAAAGAAGACGTACACATAAATGGTGTAAGAATAGTCCTAAAATTTTAGCGAGGACGGTGTATTTTATTCCATAAGATAGAATCGCCATCTCGTAATAGGTGTGACAATTTTCATTTACCACACGTATAAAAGAGATATGTGTTACTATACACGAGCATTATAACGGTATATCGGAACCTTTCAACATACGTGGGATAAAATGAAATCGCCCCTGTATACTCTGAAGTGTGTTTTGTCCAAGCAAAACAAACACTTTCCAGCGTCGATCCTCTCAAAGGAGGATACCGGCTCTTCTCGAATGTATCTCAAAGGATGACAAACAATGGCTTACATACAAATACAGATATATACGTATGAAATTGACAAGATACGATAGTTAAATTCATAAAAGAGTGGATGAAATATACCCCCGTAGGAAACGGCAGCGAGATCAACCCCCTCGGAAGCCTGGGAATCTGAACGGCCTCGGGAAACTCGAGATCTTCTCAACGACATAATGGAAATATTCTCCCTGTCGAAATCCAACGAGAAAGTTAGGGTTTTGGGGTTAGAATCGACGAAGATATCACCAAATAAGTCCAAAAGACCGCATGCATGGGAAAGAATCAAAGAAAATTGAGATTTCAGAGGAAGAGGGAGAGCAAACCTAGTAAAATTCTTCAAACTTCGAGTAAAAAATATCCCCAAACAAGAGCTCCACCCAAATCAGAAACAAAGAGGGGAAGAAGAGGCAGAGAACTGGTAAAAAATCGTTGGAAAATCGCCCAAGAATCGCTGAAAATCCGACGTGAAAAACCCCTGGAAAACCCTAAGTTGGGGTTTTATATCCCCGACTCCGCTGACCGAGACAGCCTTCACTGTCTCGGACAGCAAGACAGTAATCACTATCTCGCCGTGCGAGACAGCATACACTGTCTCGCACTGCGAGACAGTATAAACTGTCTCGCACCACGAGACAGTATAAACTGTCTCATATCGCGAGACAGTCTACACTGTCTTGATTAAGCGAGACAGTGACGACTGTCTTGGGTATGATATGCAATGTCATGGTGTTTTGATAAAGTAACCTCTACCCACATACACGACATATGTGAATACTCCAATAGGTACACGAGTCTAAACTATTTTCCTACCTTTGACAGGAAGTTTCTGGAGAATATCACTCAGAATATTCTTAAGAATAACCTGATTGCCTCCTAACGGGTATACGAGGTTAAACTATTTTCCGAAAACTCCGAACAAAAATACATGAGTATAAACTATGTTCTTATGAAGACTGATACAGTGATAAACAATCCTGTATCAATTTGGCGACAAAAGCTGAATTCATAAGTACAAATTCCAGCTTCGGTTCAAGATCTCGACAACGATCAAGCGATAAACGTAGTACCGAAAGAGTCTTAGCTATTCTACAAAGCACTGAATAGATTGAGAGATAAAGAGGTCAAGAGTTGAAGCTATTTACGGGTCCTTCTACACGATTTATTCAACCAAGTATTGAAAGGATTGTAAGTTAGACCTGTCTTATCCAAAGTATCCCAGACTCCTCTATAAAGGAATAAGTCTAAAATACTTTGGAAGTGGTATTTGTAGGTATTAAAAAATACTGATAGATATCCAAACACAGCTCAAGACAATGAGAAGATCATCTAAAGATCATAGAAAATAACCTTACGCTGTCTCGAAATGATCAAGACAGTGTAAACTGTCTCACACACGAGACAGTGTTGACTTTCTCGCGGTGCAAGACAGTGATGACTGTCTCGCACATGCAAGACATCATAGACTGTCTTGCCGTGAGAGACAGTGTAGACTGTCTCACAGTGTGAGATAGTGTCTACTGTCTCACACACGAGACAGCTCTGAAATGATCAAAAGTTGTTGAAATAACTGTATGACATGTGTCTATTAACTGTCAAAGAACGTGAGGAACATCGTGGGCGAGAATCACGTGGATAACTGTCAAAATAACGGAGTTTAGAATGTGAGAAGGCAGTTACAGAAGAACTGACAGACAGTTAATGATTTCCGAGACAGTCATGGCTGTCTCAAAAGCCGAGACAACAAACACTATCTCGGCCGCCGAGACAGACAACACTGTCTTGCAGGCACGATTTCTTCACAACGCTGTATTTTCAGTTGAACTTCTCATGAAAGCTATAAATACCCCCCTAGGGTCGTTATTTACAGGGATCGGAGATCTGAGAGCAGAGAGCAGATAGAGCAGCAGACTTGAGTTACTTGTGTGACTCCTTAAGATTCGAGCTTTGACTTGATCTTAAGAAGAGTGTTCATCTTACTTTGATAAGATATTCATTGATTTCCATTCTTGCTTCTAAACGAAGGAAGAATACCAAAGACTCTCACGATCTGAGAATCGGTGGTCCATGAGTCAAAGCACTCCCGGCACAAGCAAAGTCCTACAAAACAGGAATCGATAAACAATTTCTGTGTTATTTTCTAGAGAATTATAATTTTCCTTTTATTGTGTAAAAGAAGTCTTATAAAGAGACTATTTTCTTTTGAATTCGTTGTAATCGATCGAAGATATAATGAATTCCACAATAGCATCAACTTTCGACGAAAACATCCACTTCTTAAAGCAGTGGAGAGACCACTATTTTCATTCTTATCTGTCAAATTTATTCTAAAGGATGACATGAAAGAAATCTTCTCTATCTGTGATTATGGGAATCAATTAATAGAACAAATCTACTATTTTTTGCTCCAATCTTGTTAACAGTTTCCTATTCTTCCTCCATTCCTCCCCTCCCTTTTTTCTATTTCTATTTTCGCTAAGTTTTTTATTTTCTTTTTCAAGTTTTTTTTCCTAGTTTTGAGTTAGAAGTATGTTTTATTTTTTTATTTTTTTATAATTGTGTTAGAAGTATGTTAAATCTCACATTTTTGTTGAGTGACTTAAGACATGTCTCATATCCATTCAAATTGTTAAATATTAAGAATTAACTATATTTTTATTTGACAATATTGAGAAAAAAATATTTTGTTAAAAATATGCTATTGTTGAAATAAAGTGAACTGAAATTTTAATTTATAAATTAGAGAAACCAATTTCACAAGAAAATAATTATTTTTCTTCAAGCATTTTTTGAACAAATTATTGGTGAAATAGAAGCAAAAAGTTTTTTTCCTAATGTAGAATAATCATAATTTTTTCTTGTATAAAAATAAGTTTAGAAAAAAATGGTTTAGACCAGACCCAAAAAATAATAAAAGACATGGCAAATTAACTGGAAAAAGAAATTAAAAATTCAAGCTGAAACAAAAAGTAAAAATTAGAGGGGGGAGGGGGGAGAGAAGAGGTGAAATGGAGGAATAATAATAAAGTAGATTAAATTTGAGGGAGAAATAGGAGATCGTGCTAATTGATTTCTATAGTTATGAATAGGAAATGTTGTACTCATCTCTTCCTTGAAAATAAAATTGACGGATGAGCATAAGAATAGTGGCTTCTCCATTATCTTTTTGTAGTGGAGAGGATCCAAATATAGTAAGGATTCTATCAAGAATATCCTATCAAAATAGGTGATCTATATTATTCATAGGTAGATAGATGATTAGTTTCAGAATAACAACTCTTCCATTTATCATGTAGATACCCAACTCTTATAGGAATGATTCTAATAGGATTCCTACCGTCTCAACTTCACCCATAAAGCATAAAATGACAATGTGAACTCACAAACGTAATTTAATAAAATGACAATGTGAACTCACAAACGTAATTTAAGGGACGAAACAAGTAAATTCATGCTTTAGAGGTGTAGTTGAGACAGTAGAAATCCTATCACAACTACCCCTATAAGATCAGGTGATGTATAACGTAAATGGAAAAACTATAATTCTCAAACGAACCTTCTAACTAACAGTGAATGATATGGATCACCCTCTTTTTCCGGAGGTATTGTAATATAATAATAATACTTAGTTGAGAATCCAAGATGTACCAAAGCTACATACCACACGGGTCGGATCCTCAAAGTCCAAACCCAATAATTAATCCCCCTTTCCTTGTACGAGTATTAATGCATGAGAAATGATAGAGGCACACTCTTCACCACACCTTCCCTCCTGCTACAGTGTACCGGGGGTCATTTGAGATTTAAAATTAAATCTCAAATGGGCCCCGGTGCACTGTAGCAGGAGGGGAGGTGTGTTTGGAGGTGTGGAGAGAGTGTGCGCCTCTTTCTTAATGCATCCCTTTGCTTTCTTTCGCCCCCCGCAAGCAGCAACGTAGAAACAGACCACCCCCCACAACAACAAAACCCTAGCAGGAAAAACCATGGCTGCAGCGGCCCCAAACCCCTCGGCCTTCGGAGGACGCACCAGCGTCCGCGTGGTCATGATCGGCGACGCTGGCACCGGCAAATCGAGCCTCATCACCTCTGCCGCCACCGAGAATTTCCCCGAGAGTGCCTCCAGGGTCGTTCCGCCTACCCACCTACCCGCCGACTACTACCCCGATCGCGTTCCCCTCACCATCATCGTTACGTCCTCCTCCAGGTACGCTCTCTACTCTCTCTCTCTCTCTCTCTCTCTCTCTCTCTCTACACACACACACTCTCTCTCTCTCTCTCTCTCTCTCTCAACAATTTGATCAGTATGGTGATCTTTCTCTTTTGTAGCCCCGAGGACAAGAGCAAGGCGTTCTCCGAGTGCCAGAACGCAGACGCCATCGTGCTGACCTACGCTTGCGATCGCCCGTCCACGCTGGATCGGCTGAGTACCTACTGGCTTCCGGAGCTGAGGAGGCTGGAGGTGAAATATTATTTTCTTGATTTTTTTTATTTGCTAGGGTTTCGATGTTTGTTGTGATGATGGGTTTTGTTTCTTGTTGTTGTCGTTGGGTAGATTAAAGTGCCGGTGATTGTGGTTGGATGCAAGTTGGATCTGAGGGATGAGCAGCAGATGAGCTTGGAGCAGGCTATGTCGCCGATTATGCAGCAGTTTCAGGAGATTGAGACTTGCGTTGTATGTTCTTCCCTCTGCCAGATCCAGGTACTTTAAAAGATCCAGCCTTTGACATTCTAGATTGCATTATGATTGATTATTTTAGGGATTATGTGGAAAGTTTGTCGCAAATAAATCCCACATTGTTAATATCACGTAATAATCGTTTTCCCATGTGTTTTCCCCCAAGGTTTGGATCTTGCTTGGGGGTATTGTTAATTTTGACTGAGAGCGCGCGGAGACGGCTGCATTATAAGAAATCATGATAAGTTAAAAGGGTTAGAAAGCTTCTCTGGAATTTGGTTTTGAAATTTTGGGCCGCTGAAATGGTATTTATGGACTTGTATGATAAGATGAGATTTTTTTTTTGGTAAATAAAAATTTTATTCATTTCCAATATGTAAAAGGTATATACATCAAAAATCTCACTGCTAAAATGTGAGATAACACCTTGCAGCACTCAATAATAGAGCTCTGCAAAACAATTCCAGAAAAACATCAATTTTGGTAAAACCTGTATATGAAACACACAGTATAATCCTATACTCGAGCAAACAAAAGCAAGTTCCTCCTTTAATCCCTCTAAGCATTAACCTCCACACCATGAGAGATTCCATTTCATATCCTGCATTCTAGCAACACTGTGACTTGTTCATCTGAGCTCTACAAGGAGAGAACCCATCCTCCGCATTTAGCCGACAGGGATTTGTTCAAGATAGTTGTGAGGATATCCAACTTAATGCTTTTGATCAAACTATCAGTTGATCTATTCTCCATCTTGAAGATTCTAGAATTTCTTTCTCTCCAAAGATTGTAGACTGTAGCAGCTAATGCCATCCTCTTAATTTTTTGCTTAAACCCACTACCCCTCAATCTAAAACTGTATCAGTTCATGAGGGAATACCATTCACAGCACCTCCATTTGAATTTAAGCCACTCCATTATATTATTCCAAACATAATTGGACATTGAGCATTCAAAAAAGAGATGATTACGGCTCTCAGTACTTGAACCATTGCACAGCCTGCAAACTGAAGTCTGAATGATCCCATGCTTGAGCAATCTATCTTGAGTTTGGAGTTTATCTTGAACTGTCAGCCACAAGATGAACGAGTGTTTAGGATAACTCAAATTTTCCCATACTGTGTCATACCAAGTAACTTGTGTATTTACAGGATGTAAACAGGAATATAAACCAGAGAGTTGCATTTTTGAATTGACACAGCAAGAGTTGATAAGTTACTTGAGATTATCGATTCCTCCATACAAATCCAGACACTTATCTCTGACTTTTAATAGTTGTTTCCACATCCAAGAATCCCCCTTCCTAGCATTTACCTACCAAATACTATTGTTTTTTAGGTAATTCTCATGTATCCATTTAATCCACAGTTGTTCCTTATTCATGTGAATAATCCAAAGAAGTTTTAATGCAGCGGCAATGTTCCAAAGTTGAGCCGAAAAAATCCCCAAGCCACTATGTTTCCTTTGCACATAGACTTTACTCCATGATACAAGAGAAGCCTTGAATACCTGATCTGATTTGCCCCATAAAAAACTCCTACATAGCTTATCAATCTTGTGTAGAACTTTAACTGGAAGAATATAGCTAGATGTCCAGAAAATTTGGACACCCAATATAACACTTTTGATTATCTGAATCCTACCTGTATAGGACAAATGCTTATTTTTCAGGCAACTTTGGAATTGATTGGAAATCTTCATGATCAGAGGATTGCAATCCAAGTATGACATCCTTTTGCAGATTAAGAGGAGGCCCGGATATTTAATAGGCAGAGTTCCTTTAGGGAAACTCAGAGAATTGCTAATGGCAAGCTTTGTTGCTTCCGATACACCACCATAGAAGATAGAGCATTTAGTAGGATTTGCCTCCAAGCCAGAACAAGCTCCAAAAGATTTTACACATTGAAAGAGTTTGTTCACTGAATAATAATCCCTTTGCAGAAAAGAAGTAAATCATACGCAAATATTAGATGAGTTATTTTTAGCTTTTTGCACTTGGGGTGGAATTTGAAGTTTGTATCATTCTTCAGCAGGTTCATACTCCTTGTCAGGTATTCCATTCCAAGAATAAAAAGATAAGGGGAGAGAGGATCCCCTTGCATCAGTCCTCTTTGTCCCTTAAAGAATCCATGTAAACTTCCATTTAGGGAGATAGAATAGTTAGGATTAGAAATACAACTCATAACCCATTTGATAAAGACCAGAGGAAAACCCAACCCCTTCAAAATCTCTTGCATAAAATCCTAACTTATAGAGTCAAAAGCCTTTCTGATATCTATGTTGATCATAATCCTTGGTGATAGGTGTTTCCTTCCGTAATTCTTCACCAGTTCATGAGCAAGTAATATATTATTTGAAAATTGTCTACCCTTCACAAATGCGCTTTGAGCCTCATTGACTATACTCCCCATAACAGCCTGAATTCTAGTTGCTAAAATTTTGAAATGATTTTATAGAGGCAATTGCAACAAGAAATAGGTCTAAAGTCAGCAGGTGTTTTAGGACATTTTATCTTTAGAATGAGAGTGATTGAAGTGGAATTAACAGCTCCCAACAGTTTACCTATTTTAAAGAACTCTTCAACTACTAATGAGATCTGTCCACCAATAATGGACCAAGCAGATTTATAAAAGGATGCACTAAACCCATCAGGTCCTGGGGCTTTGTTGTCTGGCATTGAGAATATTGCTCCTCTAATTTCATCCTTAGTGATTGGCTTTGATAGTTCTCTGGCCTGACATGCACTCAGACAAGTGCCCTGTTGAATAACTAGATCTTCAGGTTTGGAAGTATGAACTGCTGTACCATCAAGTTTTTATAAAAAGAGATAAACTCCTTTGCTATTTCATTACCATCAGTAAGCCTAGCTCACTGGCTATTATAGAGGACCAGAATTCTATTATTGTGTCTGTTGGTTTTAATAGCTAAATGAAAGAGCTTTGAATTTCTGTCACCTTGAATAGACCAGGTAATTCTTTCTTTCTGCTGATAGAAAGATAGTTCATGATCTAAGAGCTTATTGTAAAACAATAGACTCCCTTTATTGATTGATAAAGGCAGGATTGAGAGGGTCAGCCTAAAGTTTCTTTTGGATATCCTCCAACTTAACTTTAGCTCTTATAACTTGCTCACTTATATTTCCAAAATGCCTTTTATTCAGAGACTTTAAAGCTCCTTTCAGCTTTTTAAGTTTTGTGCAGACAGAATACATATGAAAGCCTACAACATGAGATTTCCATGTGGCTGAAATAGTCGGTAGAAAGTCAGCATGCTTCGTCCATATTTTAAAAAATCTGAAGGGCTTTTTACCTTGAGAACAATTATCATAAACTGAGACAATAGCCGGGGAATGATCTGAAAAATTAGGTAACATGAACTCCACATGACTAGAGTTTAACTGATGAATCCAGTCATCATTTACTAGAGCTCTGTCCAGACGGCTCCAAACTCTTGTATCCTTATCTTGTTTGTTGTTCCAAGTGAAGAAACATCCTATGGTTTTCATGTGGGAGAGCTGACAATCTTCAATAAATAAGCTGAAGTCATTGGTATCAGCATTAGTTAAATCAGAGCCACCCAGTTTCTCATCACTGCATAGCACTATATTGAAGTCTTCACATATAAGCCATGATATGCTACCAATTGAATTATGAATAAGAGATAATTTTGTCCATAAATACTTCCTTGTTTGCATATTATTATAGCCATACACTGATGATATCACACATGAAAACATTCCATCAATAGGGTTGATCCTACATGAAATCTGTTGGCTAGATAGGTTAATTTGTTGAATATCCAGAATGTTAGGATCCCATAGTATAAGAATCCTAGCCTTCTCAGAGCTATTCACATTTGAAAACCAATTCCATTCCTTAGCAATTCTCCTTGTTGTATTCACCATTTTAGATTCCTTAACTTTTGTTTCCAGGAGAGAGATAAAAGAGAGGTGATAAAACTATAAATGCTGCTTGATCAACAGTTGTTTAGAGGGTTTATTTAACCCTCTCACATTCCAAAAAGATAGATTCATTTTATTGAAAGCCCTCTATCAACTGTAGAAGGGTCAAAAACTATGCTCTCCAATGGTAAGGAGTTGCCAGGAGTCTTATTGTTTGATGATTTAGGTAAAACATCAATAGAGTTGCCATGTATTCTAGTTTTATTACCTTGAACATGTATCCAGGTGTTATATTCATGGGAACTCCCAGACTCAGGGAATTGCCTGTGCACAACATGCACAGACCTAGTCTCAGTAGCCTCCCCCAGAATATTTACCAAATATGCAGGTTCAAAGTACTTATCTGCATAATGTGTCTCATTAATAGAAGAGTTCCCCTGAATGTGCATTCCAGTGTAAGGAGATTTTCCAAAAGAATCCCCTAAAACATGCACCACATGCATAGGTGACTGGAGAATTTTATCAGCCTGCTTAAACTCATGTGCAACTGATTTTCCCTTATTATTCTCCTCAATAGTATCCTGATTGACAACATTCAGATTATGTACATCAGAGGTAGGAGCTACCACATGCACAGGTGACTGGAGATTTTTACCAGCCTGCATAAACTCATGTGCAACTGATTTTTCCTTATTATTCCCATCAATAATATCCTGATTGACAACATTCGGATTATGTACGTCAGAGGTAGGAGCTACCAGGTTGATATCACCAATAACTGGCTTAACCTTAGGAATCCATTTCTGAATATTCCTCTTTTTTCTTACAGAAATTTGTATAATAACCCACAATTTGCAAATATCACACCACCTAGGCTTAAATTCATAGAGCACCTTCTGGTTATAAGTTTTACCATTTGGCCCTTGGATAGAGATGTGGTCAGGTAGATGTGATGGCATTTTAACCTCCACCAACACCCTGGCATATGACAGTCTTTGTTTATTAGCTGTCAACATATCAGTTGCAATAGGCTTCCCTATGATGCTGACAATCTTGCTTATACTCTTGGAATTCCACAAATTAAGTCTCAAAGCTGGCAATTGAATCCACAAAGGATACAGACGTTCATCAGATTTATTTGTTTTCATATCAATAATCTAAGGTTTTAAAAGCATTGGTCTTGAACCAAAAAATCAAGGGCCACTACATAGAACTTTATTCATAGCATCCTTATCTTTAAATTTAAACAGGAACAAGCCTGCCTTTAAAAGATAGATTCCAGGAGCTTGGGACCAAACCTTGTGCACATAACTTTCCATAGCCTTGAAACTAACATTTAAACCAAGAACTTGTCCAATTATAGAGGAAGACCACATTGAAGCACCATCATTCCATTCTTCTTCATTGAATATAACTAAAGCATTAGTATCTGAAGGCAAGTAATTCAAAACCATGCCTTTCCCAGGTCTTCTGTTATCTGAGAACAGGCTATTCCAGCTCTTTGCAGGAACTTTAGAAACCTCAAGAGGAGGATCCATAGTTTCATCTAAACAAGCTTTATTCTCCTTATTCAGAACCAAAGAACTATCATCTACATTATTTTTAGTGTTTGACTTCAAAGAATCAGCTTTTTCAACAATCCTTATATTTGAATTCAAGAGCACAGGATTAGAGATAGGTAAAGATCTTGACGAAGATAACTCCGATTCAATCTCCTCAGCCCAAGAAACCCTAGCAGAGAGCTTTTTGCTATTACAAGAAGAAGAGGACTTACAGAGGTAACGATCTGAACTTCCCACCACCGGAGGCTTGTATAGCTGACGATCTTGGATTCCCACCACCAAGAGAACACGATCATGAGCTCCCTTTGAATCAATCATAGAACAAGAAGACTCGAGAATCTCTGCCATCAATTTAGATTTCATTGCTCCCTTTGGACCCGTAGATCCCATGAGAGAGATATCATCATCCGGGCTATCAACAGAATTAGAATCTAAGTGCTCCTCGATGTTAATCTGAGATGAGATCGAAGCTCCTAATCCTGAACTGAGATTTTTTTCCCGCTAAATTTCTTCTTCTTTGCTATTGAGATCACAGCGGATGCGCAAGTTAGCAAGAAAATTATCGCATGCTATCATGCGCTATAACCGTTCCAACCACCATCCGTCTACTTGCATTTGTTTTAAAAAATTATCGCTTGATTAATAAGATGAGATGTTGCTTGGCTTGAACTGATATGAATTAGATTGGTGCTTAGATAAAGACATATGAAAAAAAATGACATGAACATTTTTGTAGATAGCTGGCAGGATATTAAAAGAGAAGGACTAGACATGGACAATGATATGATCCCTACAAAAAAGGTAGTTATTAACAACGTTAAAAAGTACAACTAATTTCATTTTAAAAACATTGTTATAACAAGTCCCAACATTTTATACAAGCGTTGAAAGGGGAAATGTAGTTGGCAATTGCTAACGTTTGCAAAAACGTTGGCGATTGATGGCAGTGTTTGTGAAGAAACATTAGCTAATTACCAACATCTTGTTGGGAAATACCCGGGGCTACGCTAAACCCCTAAAATTACAGAAACGCAGTATAGAGAAAAGTACACCGAGATTTACGAGGTTCGATAAACTTACCTACGTCCTCCGGAGCCACACAATTAATTTCTTAGTAATCAACAAGAAATTACAATGCAAGAGCAGATCTCAAACTTGAGATCTCTCAATAAATGCAACAATCAACACTATAGCTACAGTGAAGATACTTTCTTAAATTCCCTCTTAAAATCCTCCCTCACAATCAACTATTCCCTTAATCAAATCCCCCTCCCTTTAAATCTTTGAATGAGCGCTGGAGAAAAAAAAAGAAGAGAGCAGAGAGAGAAGGTGAGCCGCCGCCAAGGTCTAAGATCGCGAGGAGAGAGAGAAGAAGAAGAAGCATTGAAGAGAGGAGCTATGGGTTCCCTTTTATAGGGGAACCCTAATGACAGGCTGTCGCCAACCACGCTTGTGCTCGACCTCGCCTGTGGGCACGTGTGTTCAAGCTTGCCTGACTCGTCCACGCTCGCTCGCCTACAGACTGCCTCGACCTCGCCTAAAGCCCTGCTCAAGCTCGCCTGAAGGAGCTCCTCGCCCGCTCGAGCTCGCCTGACAGGTTTGGTCTATACCCAAACCAACACGTCTGTGAGGGAAGCGTTGGCCAATGAAGGCCTGAAAAAATGGGCAGCATGGATACGTACCATGCTAGCTTATTTTAGATGTGTGCGTCATTGAGCATTATTCCAATTCAACAAAAAAGTGAAAGTGACAGCACAGGATAGTCCAGTCTTGATTGGTTACAAACATATAGCAATTTCCAAAAAAATATTATTCATCTAAAGGTTCATCCTTCCTGATACAAAAGAACCCAAACAATTGCACTTGACATTCTTTGTGATGTTATACCCTCTGAAACTAATCCAGAATCAACAAACATAAAGAATCAAAACATACAACAACAACAACAAAAAGACAATCTCTGTCAAAAGAACTCCATGTCCAAGTATCTATCATAATTCTTCACATCAACACCCCTCCACCATTTTCACCAACCCCACCAACCAAATGGTCACCATTCTTCCTATTATAAGTGTTTTGTGGAAAATTTATAATAAGAAAAATAATGAAAGAATCGTATTTGATTTATTCTCTCTAACTGCTTAGAAAAAGAATGATTACAACTCTCTCAATCTCGATTACAATTGGATTTTCTGATTACAAAAGAGAGGAGAATGAATTTGATTCTCCCCTTTGTTTAATTCTGGGTTCTTCACGGTAGCGATGGAGTGCCTCCCTCGAATGCTCGCGTCGAGTTTGCTTCTCGTTGACGATCCGAACGTCTTGATTCACTGGAACGTGATTTTCTCCTCACGATTTGACGTTGTGGAGAACTTACGTGGCAAGTTTGAAACTCTGACCGAGTTCAGAAGAACTTGCAGAGCAAGTTGGAAATTCTGGACGAGTTGATAACTCAGATCGAGTTTAACTCTGAACGAGTTTGAACTCTTGAAAAAGAGTTGATTTAAACCGAAAAGTCGGTTAATAAGCCAAGTATTCAAGCTCCACGATGATCTGCTCAAGAGACTTCTTCTTTGCTATCGAAAGAGAAGATGAATTGGATATGTCCTTTGCTGCTCTCTAGATCCGAAAAATGTTCAAGGATCCAAAGATAATCCGCCAGCCCCTCTGAAGCTCCTCCAGATCCAAAAAAGCTGATCCCTTAACTCAATTGAGTTTCTCATATTTATAAGGGATTAAGGGTGGTAACTGCCCCCTTAATCCGCTCCTAAGTGGGGCGGAAATCCCTCAAATCGTAGGGGAAAAACGGTTCCTGAAACTGTTCCGTTCGCGTTTGAATGAGTCAAACACTGAAAAATAGCGTTCATGGCCCGAACTCTGCGTTTTTTAGACTAAAAACGCAGAGTTGGGCCTATTTTAGTGGCTGAACGCACAGGCCGCTCAGCGTGATGAACTCTGAGACGCAGAGTTGGGATGTTTTAGGCTGAACGCATAGGTCACGCAGCGTGATGAACTCTGAGACGCAGGGTTGGGATTTTTTAATGGCTGAACGCACAGGCCGCGTAACGTGATGAACTCTGAGACGCAGAGTTGGGATGTTTTAGTGGTTGAACGCACAGGTCGCGCAGCGTGATGAACTCTGAGACGCAGAGTTGGGATGTTTTAGTGGTTGAACGCACAGGCCGCGCAGCGCAGGGATGAACTGTGCGTTTTGGACCTGGGACGCAAAGTTGGGTTCTGCATTAACTGTGCGTTTTTGTCATTGGACGCAGAGTTGAACTCTACGTTTTAACTCCACGAAATCTGCGTTTTGAGTTTGGAATGCAGTCATGACCTCTGCGTTTTGAGTTTGGAATGCGGGCATGACCTCTGCGTTTTGAATATTGGATGCAGAGGTGAGCCTCTGGCGAGCTCGGTGAACTTCAGCCTAAGTCCAATGTTCAGACGAAGTCCAGTCCTGCAGACGGACTTCGGAATATAACTTGCTGCGAAGAACAGGTCATAACTTTCAAACCGTAAGTCGGAATTGGACGAATTATATATGAAAATCGGCTATCTCGACGAGACGGAGCTGACCAAACCACCCCATAGGGTTCGGTTTGCTTTGTCAGTTTTACCAAATTCCTTACGGTTTGAGAGATATCTGCATTTTAATATGAAGAGACCGTCGATTTGTAGTCTCTTTTGCTAGAGCGCAGCACAGATCGTCATCTTGTAATCTTCATCTTGGCTTCTTGAAAATATGAGAGTCGTCAGATTGTAACTCCCGATGTTGATTGTGAAGGCTGTTAAATTAGGGTTTTCATTAGTTGTTGTGAAGGTCGTCAGATTGTAACCTTCTACGTGAAAGTCCTCAAATTGTAGCCTTCTAGAAGTCGTCAGATTGTAACTTTCATCATCGGTGTTTGATGGGGATCAACTATCTATTGTGATTTTTAGACAGCCTACAATAAGGCCTCGCGACCAAGCACACCTTATCAAAGCCCAATTCACACTCTGGAAAAAAATGGATGTTGCTTAATCTCAGTAGCCCCTCTCCTATAAGCAAGCCTCTATTGAGGCTCCTTCAAAAGCAAACCCCTGATCAAATCCCTCGCCATGAAACTCACAAAGTAGCTGGTTCCCTGACCCTTTAAATAGGGGTTTTCCAAACAAATACTTTGTCCTTGTAAGGTTTCTCATTTTTGTTATAGGTCATGGTCATATGAAAAATTTCTATAAAGTATAAATACATAATGTACTAGAAAATCACATATGTTCTCATTGCATTCAAATCAACTTCTTAGATGAGCTGAGAGCGCCATGGCCTACCAGGAAAATTGATAAATTATAAATTTATATGGGGCTCATAACTTCCCCTAATTTATTTAGGTATCTTAAGTAAACCATCTAGATTGACTGATAATAAAAAAAGCTTCTTGCTTGGATTGAGAATGAAATGGGAGGACAATAAATTTTTAGAAAATTAAATGGATTCATATGTTTTGGAATAGGGTTATTTGCATATATATATATATATATATATATATATATATATATACACACACGCGCGCGCACACACCCACAACCCCTTAAATCACAGGTATTTGCAAAAATACACTCTAAATCTCAGTATTTTTCAAACTACCCCTCAAATCATCAATCGTGAAAAAAAATTACCCTAAAAGCAATCAGTCATCAACTTTCAAGGTAAAGATTAAATGCTCACCTTGTTGATAGTAGTCTCGAGAGTTTGGTTAGAGAAATAAGCACAGAAGATGAAGAAAAACGAGAAGCTCAAGACGAGAAGATGAAGAAGAATGAAAAGCTCAAAATGAGATTTATCTCTTGCAAGGCTGTCAGACAAATGATCTCCAATCATAATAAGAAAACTAATTCAAAAGATCACGGAGAAAACATGAATTCTACAAATATAAGAGGATTTGATTGTCCAAGTCCAAACCATGTAAGATGATTAGGTTGTAACAACTACAATACAACATTTTAATAGACAAGCCAAACTACCGAATCATCCTATAATCATTACAATATAAAATTCAAAGAACAATTATAGATCTACAGAAAAAGTAGAAGAGCAACAAAACTAAATCAGCAGAGGCTGTAAGTTAATTAGTTTATGACCAACTGAAATAATCAAAAAAATTTTTGTTCATAACATTTAGAATAAATCCTAATATCCCAAAAATCAATATTTAAGCCAACGCAACAAGTGAGTCAGTAGCCAGACTTAACTAAAAACTAACATATCCATTTACTAGATAATAGAAGTAATTACAAAACAAGAAAATGACAAAACAAACAAACAAAATAAAAATATTACTCAAAAGAAAAAATCTAGATCTGCTAGTAGATCACCAGCGAACCCTAATCTAATCTTGGAACGTACCTGAGGCCTGGGAGAAGCGAGAGGAGCAGCTATCAACGGATCACCGCTATGGAAATAGAAGAGCAGGAGCCGATGTCATCGTTGTCTTCATCGACCGAACCTAGCTCGAGGCGACGGCAATCTGGGATGAGATTGAAGCGATACGAGATTGAAGCGATTTCTACAACTATAGTATGTATGTGTAGGTAGCTGACTACTTTTCTGTAGTGGGTAGTGATGATAATTAAGAAAATCCTGTAGGATCTGAAATAGATACACTAGAACACTAGAGGTGGGGTGAATAGTATTTTTTTTTAAAATGTATGCAAAGTAGATTATAAATTGCAAAGAAAGAATGGCAATTTCAGAAAATAAACATCACAAACACAAGCATGTATACTGGTTCCACTGCCCCGGTGTACATCCAGTCCCCAAGTAAATCCCGCTTGAGAGTTTCCACTATGATTTTAAAACCTTACAAAATCAAAAGCAAATCTGACCAATTTGCAAGACCATGCAAATTACAACCCAATTGATAAGACCATGCCAATCGTCACACCGATCTCTAGACCAAGAGATCAACCCTCTCAAACCTGAGAGAACCTTCTTTGAATCAATGTATAATTTCAATCCTATAAGCCTTGATGTGGATGTGAACGTGTAACAGTGGCTTATCAATCTTTTTAACACTCTGAATATTGCCTAAACAAGCTCTAAGAATGATAGGAATAAAGGCAATATCAGAAACTCTCTTTTATGGAAAAACAGATCAAAAACTGAAAGTTTAGAGAGTTAATTTGCACAATATGTGAATCTTACAAGTGCAAAACTTGGTGCTTGTTTTCTGATGTTTAAACCTATTTATAACCTCTAAAATGACATAATTTTAAACCCAATTAACGTCCACAAAACGGCTATAAACAGTCACTTATTTAAAACCTGAAATCTGAAAAAACTATATTTGTAGTCGACTACAAGTCATAGTAGTCGACTACACTGAGTCTAAACAGACTCTATGAAGTCAGAAAATTGCTTAGTGATCGACTACAAGGCATAGTAGTCGACTACACTGTAAACTCAGATTCTGAAATTTTCTTTTTAGTATTTTGACTGTAACTTTCTCATCCAATATCGGAATGAGGTGATTTAAGATTTGTTGGAAAGCTCTTGAAAAGACCTACAACTTTGATCTTTTGAGTTTTTCCGGATTCTAATTGCTAAGGGGTATAAATAAAATATTTTAAGACTCACTCAATATTTATAAACTCTAATGGCTAGCATAAGGGATTTCTATTGTTAACCAACATACTAAGCATGTGTTAGTATGTTCTAACACTATGTGTGTGCATGTGTATGAGTGATCAAGGCTTGTACAAATTTCTAAGCAAAGAAAATATAAAATTACATTTTGACAATAAAGTATATCTTCTTCTTTGCTTCATTTTGCATTGAACTCATCTATGTCTTGAGTATCTCTTTGAATATAATTGTTGATATAGCTCTGATACTGCAAAACAAATGTTAGCACATAATACGCACAATATATAATATTTGTTATCATCAAAATAAACTAATCTTGGGGTCAAGATTCCTAACAAATCCCATGTGCCACTGACTCTAGTATCTTAGAAAGGGCTAATAGAAATCACAACAGAATGTCATGATGCAAGTCTTTATACCACAAAGATTGAAATTTAAACTGTAAACTTGTAATATTACACCATCCAAATTTCTAGCATACACGAGCCAATCTGCATACAGCTTATTGATCAACGGCTAGGAGGGAGTTCTGTGTGTAAGAGTGTTATTGTCAATGTAGATGCAGACATCAAAGGGTGTTATGAGATTTCTGTGTTTTCTGGTATATTTGTCTTTTCCTGTGTTGTGTTTGTTCCATTTCTCATTTGTTTGAACTTAACTAATGCCAATTTGCAGGTTGTAGAAGTATTCTATTATGCACAGAAAGCAGTACTTCATCCAACCACCCCACTGTTTGATCAAGAAACACAGTCATTGAAGCCTCGTTGTATTAGAGCTTTGAAAAGGATATTCATTCTCTGTGACACTAACAGGGATGGAGCACTAAGTGATTCTGAGTTGAATAACTTTCAGGTTTTATTATGCTCATTGTACCATTATCTTGAATATATTCACTTGCAAGCTCACCTTTATCGTAACATCTTCTGTCGTTAATGTCCAACTGAAAAGGATTTGTTTTCAGGTTAAATGCTTCAGTGCTTCCCTCCAGCCTACTGACATTGTTAGAATCAAGAAGGTTGTGCAAGAGAATATGCCTGATGGGGTTTATGAAAACGGCCTTACTTTGACTGGTTTCATTTTCCTCCATGTACTCTTCATTAAGAAAGGTCGTCTTGAAACAATATGGACAGTCTTGAGAAAATTTGGATATGATAACGATATCGAATTTAGGGGAAATCTCCTACCATCAACAGTCAAGCGAACTAGTGAACAGGTACTCATTATTGGATTTATTATGAAATTCTCAATATATGTGTAATCTTAAAATTCATACACCACTGATTATGAGTCATGATTAGTTGATTGCACTGCCTGAATTCTTAAATCTGACTTAAATTGTAATGTTCTTGTGATACCCCGAGATTTAGTCGCACATCGGATATTGATTGAGTGCTTGAATGATCTATAATATAAGTTCAAGGAGTCAAATGCGACATTGGCTAGTCAATTTTTTGGCAATAGATTGAGCCAAACCATGTATTGCATGCAGTGGATCACATGGCTTACATTACACCAACGTGCTTTTGGGCCTAGGTCTTGACAGTTCTCACTAATAAAAGAAGCAATTTTGCTGCACAGATAAGTGTGTACTCATTCTCCAATAACCAATAACATTTGATACTTGAATTCTCACTTTTATTGGATGCCCCTGTAAGTCTATAACATACCAAAAAATTTATGATCATATCCCTGATGAATTAAGAAGAGTAAAAGATGAATGCAAGATGAGAAATTTTAAATCTATTGCATGAAACATAGTTTCACCATGATAGGTTCACCATCGCATTTGACAACATCTATATAATTAAGTCCACTTTCTTTAAATTTCCCTTGAATTGAATATTGAGTGTGCACATATATTTATACA
>BQKN01064141.1:198253-212668 GCA_022839385.1 Asparagus kiusianus
AGGGGGGGGGGGGGGTTTTTCATTATGTTATGAAGTGTCAATTTTAAAACTTTAGGGTATACAAGTGCCGCCAAAAATAAGTGAGAGTCTATACATGCAATGTATGAAAAACTAGAAAGTATTTAAGTGCTAATTAGGCATAATATCACATGGAAAAAAGTTTCAACTTAGCACAGACCTCTCTTCGTTTGTAATCAATTCCTCGCACAGGGTTGCGTGATTTGGCTCTTAAACGTTCGTAACTGAATATCTGTCCCTCATCTGCAGTTTGTGAATCATCGTTCTCCTCATTTTCAGCACCGTTATTATAAGAGATGGATCCCTCCTCTCCTGTGCCTTCATCCACTGAAATTTCAAGGGGATCCCCTGTTACAGGACTTTCTTCAACATCGCCAAGTAAGGGGCTTGTAGTCTCGCTGCTTGCCTCATCTGTGCAACAAATTACAACCAATTTATAATATTAAAATGACAAACGAAGATGCTTCACATTGGAAAATAGCCTACTTATCACAGAAAATAGTCTAACATACAGGAAAAACTATAGGGAGCATCGTTGATATTTTAACCTGACTAAAAGAGATCTAAATATTCCCTGAAGTCGGAGAATATCTCCAGTGGTCTAAGGAACAAAGTTTTTTAAAAATTTGTTCCAGCGCTGGGGAATGTTAGAATTGTTCAAAAAAAAAGGAATTTTCTGTATATAGAGATAATAGAAGATTCGAATATAACTTCTCCAATTTATAGGTAAAGGATATGTTTATTCATCTAACAAATTAACAGGTCACCAATATGTTGTATTCACATTGTATCTTTATCATAACCTTTTACGATTTGCATTATCTATATGCATTTGTATCCTCTCGTGTCGGTTCTGGTGTATTTCATGACTTTGTATTCCATAGATAATTTCACTTGATTATACACTTCTAGTATCCATTGATGCATCCATGTCCTAGTTTTTTAAATTTGCCACATCCTTCATGTCCGAGTCAAATCATATATCATGTACTCGTGATCATACTTCAAACATATAAAGTATAACTGTTTGAAGAAAATAACATTAAACATTTAATTTTGTTACCAATATCTGAAAGCCTTAAATTATTGAAAAATATATTCAACCCCCACCTTCTATCTCTGTTTCTCTCCATTTATCATTCGATGTTACCTTTCTTCTCTTCTACTACATCCCTTTTTATACTCTATAATCATATATCATCAGGCAGGCCTTCTAGGGAGGCTCTGGTCTAGAAGGAAAATTACATAACCAGGCAGCTGATTTAGGTCAGCGGTTCAATTATAATGGAAGAACATAGCCACATCAAAACCATTGTAACATTATGATAAGACAGTTTACTAAGGACATTAAAAAAGTATAACACGGTCTCTCATATCAAAGAAATTATCACTTCAAGGTAAAGTGATATATTACCGGCATTTGGTGCATCTAGGGAAGAGCCACGGCTTAAACGACCTTTGGCAGCTTCAGATTGTTCTCTCCTTTGTTCAGCTGTCAAGACAGTAGACAATGCAGCAACTGCAGCAGCTCTCTGTGACCCCCCTGATGATCGAGTTGGCTTTGGTGCTGCAGCTTTTTCTTTAGCTGAAGGATTAAAAGCAGAGGATAAGGCTGCCAATGCTTCTGCCCTTTGAGTGTAACTACCTTGAGTTGACCCATAAGACTTGCTTCTAGGCTGCGATATATCAAGAATGGTACAAAGGCTAAACAACATTTTTTTCATAAAAAATTGTATAATATGCATATGAGTACCAATATTCCTTAACAGATTGAATATGAATCATCAATTATATGAAGGCTGAACGAATTTATTCTACTCATAAAAAGTCCTATGATAGATAAATGAACACATACATTGCTGGATGGATTGAATGCAGAAGTTAAGGCTGCTAAAGCTTCCGCCCGTTGTCTGGGTCCACCTTGGGGAGAGTTGTTTGATTTGTCGTTTGACTGCAGAAATGTAATGAAAATTATGAAAGCATGAACCAACTGACCTCTCTACTCAATAATTCTTCAAATGATCAATCAATACACATAAAATGTAGTAATGTACTTTCAATAATATGTAAACTAAACAAGTTATTTTTTTCCACAGAATGTGCACAAAAACTAAGTAGATTGTCATGTATATTGTTATTTGGTCTGGTTGATAAGCACAAATTAGCATGTACAAACCATTTTTCACAAGTTTCTTTAGCTTGGAACACAATGAGTACATTAATAAGACATCACATGCAGACAAGAAATCTATGTTGTCTAATTCACAAGATAAGAGTGACAAAACATTTAAAAAAAAAGAGTTTGACACAACCTAAGTTGCACAGGGATGGGTACGGTGTTGGCCTTCTTATTTTGATGATGTTTAACAAACAATTTATTACTAATGTTGTTTGTCTAGTGTTTGTGCATTCCTATGTTTTGTAGACAAACAACGTAGTTGGAGGATGGATGGAATTGCGCTTCAACGATGAAATCCAATGGAGGTTGGCGGAAATGTCGGATTGAAGCCTATACAATTCAAGTTAAAGATCAAGTTCAAGCTTCATCCGCACGTGTACCAAGTTGAGCTACAATGAAGATCAAGATCAAGCTTGGGTAAATTAGTTTTAGGTTTTATATTATGTGTGTTAGATACTTTAAGCTCAATATTATACACACACATTATATTGGTTTTCATGTATATATATAGTTTCATATATACATATACGTTTGGTTTCCATGTATATATATAGGTATATATATATACATAGTTTTGAGTTTTTATGTTCATAAATATGAGATTACACATTTCATATTTATATTGTGTTTTGGTTTAGCTATATAGATATGAAACAAATTTACATTCATATATATAATTATATGTTTCATACTCTATTGCATTTTTGTAAACATTGCATATAATATGCAATTTTGTGAAAATACTATCTTATTAGTTTATAGACTTCAATATCAGTTTATACATGTTTTACTAAGTCTATAAAATCATTTTACAAAAGTTTCAAAACATGGTTTATATCAAATGTCAAAAACATATATATTTAGTTTTCGTGTTTTTGAACTATTTTGCAAAATGATGATTTTTCACAAATGGGAAATGCAATTTGGAAAATTCTTTTTGTAACATGTTCATTTACATGTTTATATACATTTCCCAAAGTTTCATAATTTTTGGACTTCATTTGTTATTTTTAACAATTTTTCAAAGTATCCAAAATCAGCTTTAAAAACAGTTTTCTGGAATATCAGAATTCGGTCGACCGGTCCGGTCGACCGAACCTGAGGTCAGAAATCTACTGGGCCGACAGAAAGTTGTCGGTCGACCGGTCCGGTCGACCGATTAAAACGTCCGGTCGACCGACGAGTTTTCCGGTCGACCGACGCTATTTTTTTCTGTTCCCAACGGCTAGTTTTTGTACCGTTGGCTGGGTCTTTTGGTCTTTTGTTTTGGGAGTTTTTGGCTGAGTTGTGAGAGGGTATAAATACCCTATTGCTGATGTCTTTTCAACTAAATCAAGAAGTTGTTTAAGTGTTTTAAAACAAGGGTTTTGTTAAAAGAGTTTAAGCTTGGTTAAGCTTGTTTAAGGGTTTGGTTTAAAGCCGTTTTAGCTTTCACAAGTGGAGGAGACTATCTTATTGTTTGGGCTTCAAATCTCCATCTCTCCATCTTGATTTAGAGAAGTTTTCCTAAACTCAACTCTAGCTTTTACTTATAATTATTTGTTAATTATCAATTCTGTTAAAGCTAGTTTTATATTGAGTTTAGTTTGTTCTTTGATTTCACTCATTGTTACACACACCCACATTGAGCTTATTGTATCTTTCATACATAGTATAGTTGGGTGGTGAGAGTTTGTAACATTGAGAGTTATGCTTAATTGAGTTCTCACATTGTTTAGAGAACAAATCAATTGATTTATATTGTGCTTATTGAGAGATTCACTTGTAATACACTTGTACACCGAGAGAAGTGTGTGGTGAGAGACGGGGTCGAATCCAAGAGGAGTGGCGTCGGTTGACGTGCCTAGGGAGAGGTTGTAACCGAGCACTTGAGGAGGAGGACACGGGCTAGGACCAACACTTAGTGTGTGAGGTGTGATTACATAGTGATTGTATTGTGTGGTGTAAACGTTGTTCGGGTGAACGTAGAAAACCCGGTTGTGATAGTGGAGATCTCCTCGAGGTGAGGAGCGGGGACGTAGGTCGTGGGGACCGAACCTCGTAAACATATCATGTGTTTGTGATTGCTTGGCGTTCTTATTCTTGTTTTCTTATCTCACATCGCCTTCGCATATTGCTCACTACATTGCCCTATCACTTGTGTAGATTGTTTACCCTTGTGTTGTTTATATATCCTTGCATATAATTCTATCATATAGGATATATCTCATTGTGTATATTGCATATTCTTGCACATAACCCTTTGTATATCTATCTTGCAAGAATATATTTGTTAATTAATTTTAATTGGCATTTAATCGGATTAGATTAGCATAAGACCCTAATCACCCCCCCTCTAGGGTCTAACATACGGTACAGGTACAGAACACAGCAAATTTGTAAGGTGTAGGTACTGGGATGATATGGCTATTTATATGCATGTTATGCATATTTATATTTTTTAAAATTAATAACTTACATAAGATCAATATAGTTTTTCAATTTACGTAAGATCGTTATAAGAGAAATAGATGTGAAGTAATATGCATCCGAGCAGTGTATGAGGAATGTTTTAAATTAAAGCATGTTTACCTGAATAAACATTTGCATATATTCAAGAAGTTTCGGTACGTGTATGGGTATGGGTCTGGGCACGTGTCGGATACGGGTACAGGTTCCAACTAGAAGTACCCAGGTAACACTGGACACAACAAATCAGGTAGACAGTATCTATGCTGACTTAACTATTTGAGAAATACACTATAGCTTAACAATTTTAATGCTTTTTACATAATCCAATTCCACGAAAAGAAGCCTAAGCCATATATGCTGCTAAACTATTTGAGAATTTGTGTCACTGCGAACAATATCGTATACTAAATTGACTTAGTTCACAAATTAGAGTACAAACCATGTATTTACCTCTGCTGCATTCATGGCTGAACCAAATAACTGAGAGAGCTTCTTCTGAAAGGAATTTCCTTTGACCTGATTTACATCAGAATAATGTTAGGTTATTTATGCGTATATACTAACAGCAAGAAAGATTTGACACTTTTAGCATAATCAAATGCAAACAGGGAAAAAAGTTGACATCTTTAGATTCTAATCTGAACTAAAAAAATCTCTGGAAGTTCAATCCGACACAGGAGCTAATTGAGTCCATGACGCCTCTCACATGTCTAGGAGTTATTTATTTTGATTTAAGTCTATGCAATGCCAATTTTCCATTTTTATTGTTTTACTGAAGCTAGGCTCAGCTATAAATGTTGTGCATGCAACCTTAAAACCTTTCTTTAAAGTTGGCACTGGTCTAATCAGGAGGTTTGGTTCCTTTGAACTGATATAACTCTACAGTGTCAGGCATCGGACAAATGTTCTACAAGTGTTGGTGACATGGTGTGTTGATACCCAACAACTGCTGGACACAAAGTATGTGTTTTGCAGTTACATAGATATGATATAGTAAAGAGTAACCCATTTCAATTAATGGATTTCAAGAACAGTTGCCAAACGTTTATAGTGGATGAATGAAAAGCATGAAGTCCTGAATGAATACAAATGTTAGCTATGTGACAGGTGTTTATGGTTCACCCTAATGAAAAGTTGCTGAAGTTTAGTTGTTGCAGATTAAAACATAAAATTATGTTCTTAGACCTAGACAACTGAACATAACTTCACATCAAAATGCATGAGCTTCATGAATGTTTCAAATAATTCCAATAATTTTGCATAATATACAAAAATGATATGCATGATAAATAAGAAAATGAAGCATTACAATGCTTAGATTTTTTTGAAGAGACTTGGTAATCAATATAATTAATTCATAGAAAGTGTAAAGGGGGAAAGGGTGGGAGGAAGGCTTTAATACATACAAATAGAAAAGAAAAAGATCAAAATGGAGCCAATGCTGGAATTTTAAGGTTAGCTTCAGAGGCTAAATTTGGAAGAAAAAAAGAAGAACTGAAGCTGAGAACATAAAATTAAAGAGTTAAATTTGCAAAATTTTAGGCGTAAAAGTAAACACTCAAGGAAACTATCCCAAACTTTCAATGACTGAGCTCTATCGCAAAAGCCATCTCCCATCACTATGTGTATCAAAGTGTGTCTGCTAAATACTTGGGTAAAGCATTAAATGGTTTAATACTCAAAACCATATTTTTCACTACAAATAACAGGACTGTGTTAGCTTTCATGAAAATAAAAAATCACAACAGAAATATTATTACTTTCGGACCAATTAGAATTTCCCTTAAACAGAGAGTTTGGATACAAAATATGAAGGGGAGGGGAATTGATACAAGTAAATCCAAGGGGAGGGGTTGAAGCCGTAGGGGTGGCAAACGGGTCGGGTCGGGTCATAGTTGACCCGACCCGTATAAGTGTGACCCAACATGACCCGTTTAATAAATGGGTCAGTGCGATCCGACCCGTTTATTAAACGGGTTACCCGGCCCGGCCCATATAACCTGAATGACCCTTGTGCACTTGACATGCCATGCTTAGTCCGACAGGACGTGCATGGAATGCATAATCTCAAAGAACAGACCGCATGCATGCTTATATGAATACGTATGGAAAAGTAAAAAAAAAAAAATCTTGCCATATCACCCTGAAACTATTATTGTTATTATAAGGGAGAAAAGAGAAAATGATTATGATGGGATTGGAGAAATAATGACATGAGAAAATGATTATGATGGGATTGGAGAAATAATAACATGTCCCAAGTAAAATTCGCTTATCCAATCCAAAGTTGACAGAAAATATGCTAACTTAAATTCTACTTTAAACACCGTAAGTTTCATGTAAAATGCCGATGCCCCAAATTATAGCATTGAGATTGTGAGCCTGTAATATTTAGCAGTGCTTAAAAAATATACAAATCTCTTCCCAGGATGTTAGATACCGATTGCTAAGCTCTATTTAGGTCACTACATTGACTTATTACTCCATGACTGAGGTGTGTTAATGTTTAGTTATTAACAGCAGACAACATGTAACCACCACTTGTTAATTGTCTGCTGTATTATGGGAGTAATCTTCTGCCCCGTTATTTGTCAAAGAAAGTATCATTTTCATGGCTAGGAAAGACGGATAAGGTACCAGATAATGCAAAGTTGACCAAAGATATATGAAAAATAATTTATAATTGATTAACATACAGCTGCCTTTGTTCCATCCCAGGAGAAGTATGTTGTGAAGAAACATGGTTCATTCCCTTCCGTGACTTTATAAAGCGGCACATCAGTAGGTAGCCCTTCCAGAGCAGCTGCAAGCTCTATGTATTTCTGGAAATCGATAAATTAAGCACATTATCGAAAAAAATTTAGAAGCTATAGGAGCAGACAATCATGTACTCATACCTGGCCAATATTCAGAGCCTCTTGCTTTTCTTTGGAACCCACAGAATGACCAACCCAAACAAAGACCTCTGAATGAGTGTCAAGAAGTAATATATCTTCAGTCAACAGATCCTCTTGAGAGAAGTTGAAAATCTCAGATACCTACAAAAGCAGGGGATGTGAAATGAGAATCAACTCAAAAAAAATAGCACAAGTTATGATGAAATATGAGGCAAGGTAGCAAACCTCTAGTTTCCCTGGCGATTCCCCAAAGAGCCGAATAAAAAACAATGCCATCAAATTCAGCAGAAATTCAAACTTATTGAACATTAAGTAAACAAAAGAACAGGGTAGCCCCATCAAAGACAAGGCAACTACAGAGGGAAGAGCATTGACCTTTGTTAAAGGAGTAGCTGTACAAGTGAGGATCTCGAATAATATCTTGCACAACCTTTTTGGTGGTAAAACTCTGTTTACCACCAAGAGCAAACCAAAATGCAGAGCTCTCAGTTCCTTCCTTTGCATGCTTCAGCGTAACCCCAGGCTGAGGGTTTAAGAATAAAACAACATGTTAGGAAAATAAATTGTCAAGGCATGAAGAGTACAAAAGGATATCTGAAGTTAATATGTAATTCGATTATTCAAATTTCAGGGTTCGGATACCAAGATAACCAAGCTTATAATAATAAGTGGGAGAAACTTGTACACAACAATGAATATACTTTTTGTCAATTTTATCATTCGTAAGTAACTGCAGCATATCCACATCTAGTGAATATGTAGTGAATCCATTCCCGAATTCTTCTCTCAAGTATACCCAGCAGAATCAGGCCTCAAATAAGCTCTGCTATCAAAGCATGTTCTCAAAAGCATTACCTTAAAGAATCCAACTCTACATTTCAAAGTCTAAACAATGAAACTCTCAATTATAAAGAATGCCTTGTGCTCGCTTCCTCACCTTTTCCTACATCACATATCAGGCTCATGAGATGTCTTCCGCCATCTTCCTGATTGTCCTTGGTCACCAAGCAATACCAAGCAATCCAAATTTTTTCATCATAATGGAACAATAATTGAATTTGGAGACTTTTATGGGCTAGGACATTATCTATACAATAACTTTGCTTTAGACTACTGAAGTTTGTAACTTTGTTACCCATGAAAGTTTCCCACGTTTTGTAATTATATTCATATTATCATCACAATTTCAGTGAATCCATGAAACATTATGAATGCAAATTGTGGTAATCCACTCATCATGATAGCTCTTTTTGCCTAGTCACCATCAATCATCCAGCCAACAAAAGTTTTAATGAATGGAATAGGAAGTTTCATCCGAGTTGCACACGAGGGGTTAATTTTACAAATTCCTAACACCTGCCTCGCATAGTTGATACTCCCGTAAAATGTCAAGCTTTGATACATTTTCCACAATCTAGAACATGCTTGAAGTATTCCATCAAGTTCATCCATCTAGAGCCCTACCCAAAAAAAACCTAACATCTGTACTGTATTGCCAACTTTGCCCTCTCCTTCGACCCTCCAAAAATCAGTAACTTACTTTTTTGAAGAACCAAATGCAGTGCCTACTTTCCATCCTCCACCAGATGACGTTTTCCATACTAGCACTTAAAGATTTGCTATCTTTTTAAGGGGTTGTTCGGTTCAGTGGAATTAGAGATACCGATGTAAATATTGGATGTATATTTCAATTGTTTGGTTCGCAACATTTTAATTAGGAGAAGTGAATGAACTTACAATCTGTAGAGAAAACCTTCAGCAAATACTGCAGCCAATTTGGTGCAAGCAAAAGCTAAAACTCCAAGATAAGATATTAACAAATAAATACAATTTCACCTCGTCAAGGGCTTCCCTATTCCAAATAGGAAAACCATCCCTATTCCAAATAGGAAAACCATCTATCACAGTGTTCTCTTAAATGATACAAGCATGTAGCTTTTACAATAATTATTTTTCAACCAAATACTACATTTGCATTCCCACAATAAGACGGCAGATAACCAAACAATGAAATTGAAATTGATTCCATGCAACATCTAATGCGTGCAACATTTGCTACAAGCTATACTGATTGCTTGCCATGAGAATGAGATTCCACCAAAAGCAAGAATGAAAGCAGCACACAAACAGTAGACTAATGATGCGACTTAAGCAAGATACAACTAACTGATATCTCTAGAGACTTGGCACGATTTTTTTTAAGATTTTATTACTTCTTATTCAAAATTAACTAATCCAGCTCATTGTTTGCTATCGCAATCTATTTTGCCTGGGTACTTGTAATTTGAAGCCATACCCGTACCCAACACGTACTCATACCCGTATTTGTACCCAAACTCCTTGGACACTCGTTGCATATATGCATACATTTATTTGGGCATCTACTCAATTGTACAATACATGTTTTACATTAAAATGCTCATCATATATTTTTTGGACATATATCCTACACTTCACACCCGCTTCTTCAAACTTCTTTGCCATAGGTCATGTTCCGGATTATGATTTTGAAGGGTTGTTTGGATATTAACTATAAAAACTAGTGTTTTTCCAATTTATAATCCACATAATAAAAGAAAGGGAAAATACTTCCAGCCCCAAAAAACCAAGAAAACGTGCTTCTCCCCCTCCCCCCCAAAGACTGTCAACGGGTGCTTTGCCCCCAAAAATAAAGATTTTGTTCTCTGAGCCCCTAAAACACAAAACTCAAAAGATTAAAATATGTGAAGACCATAATATCCTTCTCTCTCTCTTTTTATCATGATGTACTGAGATGATAGTTGAAATGATTAATAGGGATTATTTTATTATTTTTATTTTTTATTATTTCGTTGTTGATGAGGGGAACTAACTGTTTATATTTAGAGATTGTTAAAGTTACGAGTTAATTGTTAAGGTTACGGGTCAATTGTTAAGGTTATGAATCCTTTCTCTCTCTTTATGATGATGTTACTATGATGATGTTGAAATGATTGAAGGGATTGTTATTTCATTATTTTTGTTTTTTATTATTTTCGTTGTTGATGAGAAAACTAATTGTTTTTGTTTGTATTGGGAGATTGTTAAGGTTACGGGTTAATTGCTAACGTTACATGTCAGTTGTTAAGAGTATGGATCAATTGTTTAGGTTACGGGTCGGTTGTTAAGGTTATAGATCGATTGTTAAGGTTACGGGTCGGTTGTGAAGGTTACACGTTGGGATATATATGTATATATATTTTGAGTGGAATGAATACTTTGGGTCACTTGGCCTAGTGATAAAGTTTGAGAGTTTGGATAAGAGGTTAGGGGTTCAAACCCCTACAGCCATAATATTTTTAGAATATTCGTTGTTAAGGATAATTATTGATTGTGAAGATTACGGGTTGGTTGTTAAGGTTATGAGTTGGTTGTTAAGGATATGTGTTGGTTGTGAATATTACGCTTTGGTTGTGAAGTTAACCTACACAACAAACCCGTAACCTTAACAACAAACCCATAACCTTCACAACCAACTCGTAACCTTTACAACCGACCATTATCATTAACAACGAATATTCTAAAAACCCGTAACGGATTGGTTGTTAAGGTTACGGGTTTATTGTTAAGGTTACGGGTATGTTGTGTAGGTTAACTTCACAACCAAAGCGTAACATTCACAACTAACGCATATCAACAACAAACCCGTAACCTTAACAACAAACCCGTAACCTTCACAACAAACCTATAACCTTCCCTGCCAACCCATAAGCTTCACAATCAATCATTATCCTTAACAACGAATATTCTAAAAATATTATGACTATAGGAGTTTGAACCCCTAACCTCTTGTCCAAACTCCCAAACTTTACCACTAGGTCAAGTGACCCAAAGTTTTCATTCCACTCAAAATATATATACATATATATCCCAACGTGTAACCTTCACAATCAACCCGTAACCTTAACAACTGACTCATAACATTAACAACTGACCCATAACCTTAACAACCGATCCATACCCTTAATAACTGACCTGTAACATTAGTAATTAACCCGTAACCTTAACAATTAACCCGTAACCTTAACAATCTCCCAATACAAACAAAAACAATTAGTTTCCTCATCAACAACGAAAATATTAAAAAAGAAAAATAATAAAATAACAATCCTCTTCAATGATTTCAACATCATCACAGTAACATCATAGAGAGAGAAGGGATCTATAACCTTAATAATTGACCCGTAACCTTAACAATTAACTCGTAACCTTAATAATTAACCCGTAATTTTAACAATCTCCTAATACAAACAGTTAGTTCCCCTCATCAACAACGAAAACAATAAAAAATAAAAATAATAAAATAATCCTCATTAATCATTTCAATTATCATCTCAATCCATCATGATAAAAAGAGAGAGGAGGGTATTATGGTCTTCATATATTTTAATCTCTTGGGTTTTGTGTTTTAGGAGCTCAGAGAACAAAATCTTTATTTTTAGGAGCAAAACATCTGTTGACAAAGTCTTGGAGGAGGAAGCACGTTTTCTTGGCTTTTGGGGGCTGGAATCATTTTCCCCTAAAAAAATATAAAAATATTATAGTGAAATTAATTATCATCTGTTCTCACATAAATAATTAATTCCAATATATAATATGTGTATATAAATATTTCTTTACCTATGTCCCCGCTCCTACATGTACAGGTAACCATACCCATGCAACATAAATTGAAATTAATATTTCGTGGATCATATGTAGCATTTTTTGAAATAACGATAACGCCATAACGTAACACTCTACCTCCTGTTAAGGGTTAAAGAAAAAACGAAGAAAAACATAACGCATAACATAAGTTATTTCGCTTATTAATTATTTACATATTTTATAAATGCCAACTAGTCATTATGACTTTAATAATTAAAATTGTCAAAATTTTCAATCATATCATATCAATAGGAACAAAATATTTTTTACTGTTTAATTTTTAAAATATATATAGGTTATACCCCTTAAATCATGAGTATCTGCAAAAATACCCTAAAAATCGCAGTATTTGCAAAACTATCCCTCAAATCATCAATTTTGGAAAAAAATTTACCCTCAAAGCAATTAATCATCAACTTAGATAAGATAATTTATAATCACAATGTAAAAATTATCAATAAAATACTCAAAATTTTAGCACCAAGTTGTTGATTTGTTGATTTTAGGCGTATTTTTTTCACAAAGTTGAGGATGTGAGGGGTAGTTTTTGCAAGTGCACGTGATTTAAGGGGTATATATGAAAATAACCCAAAAAATAAAATGTAGTCATAATAATTTTAAGAATTAGGAACAAAATATAATAATACAAAATATTTTAATAAAAAATCTTTAATTTAGTACAATCTATATAGATTTAAAAGGGAGTATCACAATCGAATACTCAAATATACAATAATAAATTTATAGCTCGTTCATAATTACATTCGTTTTAACAGTTATATTCATAATTTCACAATTACATAATGAGGTCACCACAAGAAGACATGAAGGCTTAACAAGCAATTCATTAGTAATTACTTAACTACTTCAAGTTTTAAGAAAGGATATACTCTCAAGTCCCTTGAACTAATATTAAAATAACGTATGTTATATTGAAATAACGCATGCTATATTGTAATAATGTAGAGTTATAATGTGTTTTGAGTTATGTCATAATGTCATGTAACGTTAAGGCTTGTTAGATTACATAATGCAACATAACGGGTTATGTAACGGGTTTTTCTAAACAATGGGAAAGAGCTATCTAGTATTGCCACCAAGTTATGCATCACATGGGAGTTTCGAAGTTACTCTCGACCACAACTGCAACTAATTCCTGACAATCTTACTTTGTCTCCTTTTTTTAAAAATATAAGTAAGAATATTAGAAGCTATCCATAACATGTGACAAAGATAAAACGGCTTTTCCATGAAGAGTTAAATGCAGAAGTAAAATTGCAAAACTCGTATGTAAAATGCTGGTGTTAACAGAAGCAGTAAAAAGACGGATGTTCTTGAACATATACTTTCAGAAGTTCAGCAAGTTTTGCAGCCCACTGCTGCTGCTCAAAAGTGCTGGAACTTCCATGCCAGTTGAACATTGTACTCCCAGATTGCAACAGGAAACAGTCTGCAGAGCATAAGGATGTTGCCACCTGAAAATAAATACACATTCCACAACAATCAAATCAGCTTGGTCCATAGTGGAAGTTCCTAAAACCAAAACAGTTCAAAACATGTTACAACAGATAAATACTAAACAGAACATAAAGCTTCAAGATAACTGACAATTTTTTGTTCAAAATAGAGTAATTTTAGGAATATTTTTACCAAGAAATTTCAGACATTTGATAAAAATCATAAGATATTCCAACAGGAACTTAATCCTGTGTGACCGAACACATTGTAGCACATGTATGCTGCATCCTGTCTATCATTCATATCTACATATAGCTTGGACACAGTAAAGGTACGACTGTATTTTAAAAATGTGATAACATATATATAGGAACGAAGCTAGAATAAACTCAAGTGGACTGAGGGCTCTGTTCACCAACTTTTTTATACATTGGATTTGCTTTGAGATTTGTGCCAGTGGGTGTGATATACATCAAGGCTATCTTTGAGATGCATGCCATGATGTGTATCACACACCAACACTAATCTCAAAGAAAATTAACAGATAGAAAATTGTGGAGGGAGCAGGCAGTCCACTTAAATTTTAGTCTCCCTTCCCCCCCCCGGCCCCCCCCCCCCCCCCCCCAACTTATAGATCTCTATGCATGTGTGCATGTGAAAAAATGGGTCTGAGGTGTCGATTCATTTTGTTAATGGTTAATTTCACAAAAAAACCCTGAACTTTGGGGTGTTGCACATGGGGGGGGG
>BQKN01064141.1:212768-238756 GCA_022839385.1 Asparagus kiusianus
CCCCCCCCCCCCAAACCACCCATGAGCTTAGAATTAATCAAACCCCTACATGTAATTTGCAAATAACTAAATTTCCTTCGGAGAAAGTAACCCAAAATTAGAGGGAAGGGAGCATGTTGCCTTATAAATACAAGTAACGAAGTTTTGGGATTTTTTTTCTTCCAAGGACATTTTTTTACAATTGGCAGTAGTTTTTTAAATTCTAGGCGCTATTATCTTCAATCTTTTTTCTGAAAAACAAATGCCACAGTTATATAAAGTAGATAATAAGTAAGACTGATGAAGCAACCTATTACAGCATGGTATAATGAAGGTTAACTGATTTGCACACCCAGTTGACCACATATGATGCTTTCTAAGCAAAAGACAACTTATTGTTAAATCTTAAATGAGTTATTGAGATTGCATCTTGTTAACCTGACTATTAGATAGTTGACTATATAATAGAAATTCGTCTGTTTCTAAAAGAGTTAAATCCAGGTGACCCATAACTGCGCCGACTCCATTAACTGACTGGCCAAACCCAATTGCCACCTTATGTCCTAGCTAATGAGGAACTCATAATGAACAAAAGGAACATTCAAGGTGCACTATTAAGTGACAACAAGTCTACATTGCCTTCACAAATATATCCATGCTGCTGTTTAGATTACAATGTAATCACTACAAACATTTGATGCCTTGGCAATGCCAATGCTTGTAAAGATGCATTATTAATTATGAAAAAATAAGGACTTCTAGAGACTATAATCTCACCGCATCAACTTGAATTGTTTTGTTATTGTGGACAGATGTACCAGAGACACGAAATAGTGCAATGCCGTCAGAAGTGTATGTATCATCATTCAGATTATTTTCAGCTATGTACTTTTTGTAACCAGAGCTAAGGCCACCCTGCAAATTAGAGAGGAATGTAACTAAACCTGATGCCAGTCAAATATCTTTCATCCGAGTTTATCTTGGTGGAAGGACCTATCAACAAAGAAATTTTGGAAAAGAAGCCAACAAAATTAAGAAATAATACCTTCAAGACAACCATGGGCTGGAAAAGTGCAATAAACTGTGGTGGCTCTTTTCCTTGCAAAATGCGACCCTGCAAAAAACCTGTGTCAAAAACCAAGCTCGTAGATTATACATCCCAGATTAAATTATGTAAACAAAAAATGAACAGGTACCAAAACAGGCCTTCCTTTCAGAGAGGTGCACATTGTATTAGCTAGCCGAGTAGCCATTATTTGATCATCCTGAAAAGAGAACCGACGACATTACGGGAATGGTACACTTGTAAAGTGCAAACTCCAGAATAATGCAATTAATTTTAACATTCACAGGGTTTACTTTACAAGTATGGAGAACTATATGTGAATGGTTAAATATCCAGAATATGAACGATAAATTTTACAACATTGTAAATATCAAAAGCGCAGACAGATATCAGTAAACAGAATGCACATAAAAGTAATCAGTAGAGGAATGTCTCAATACAATGGTATAGTTCCAATGTGTTATAAACTTACAATCAACTCTATAAGGACAATACAACCAGAAGGATAATAGAAATAGCATAAATAAATATTAAGAACTACTAAAATTGAAGATTTTAGAACTGACAGATATAGCACTTCTTTTTCAAGGTAAGATACATCTGCACAGCTAAAAGGAGCGTTTGGTTCGTTTAGAAAAGGTTGGAAAAGTGCTTTTCCATCTCTCTCTCGCGGACACAGGTTATCTTAAAGCACTTTCCTATTTGTTTGTTTGGGTCCTGAAACCGCTTTCCTATTTTTTTGTTTGGGTCCTGAAAATTTTAAGGAAATCCCTCTCCCTCTCCCTCTCCCTCTCTCTCTCAGGTTATCCTAAAGCACTTTCCTATTTGTTTGTTTGGGTCCTGAAATCGCTTTCCTATTTTTTTTTGTTTGGGTACTGAAAATTTTAAGGAAATCAATTCCTAAAAAACCCCTACAAAAACGTCATGATTTCAGTAAGAAATCGCTGGAAAGCTCACTTTATCGCAATAAACTAAGGGGCACGTGGGTGACTGAGCAAACTTTTTGCCTACCCATCTCTTTCTCTCTGTTCTTTTCCTAAAACTTTGGATTCTTATTATTAGTTTTCAACCAAATTATGGATCACAAGGAAACCACTTCCCTCCACCCCTTGATTTAAGGGCAAAACAATTTAAAAAAGGCATTTCTGGGAAAGATTTGAAAAATGGGTTCTAGGCAAAAAACCGGTTTCCTTTATTAGTTGGAAAGTAACCACACCGCCCTAAAAGAATATTCTAACTTTACCTTCCCTTTTCTTCTCAACCATAATCCATATAGTCCTATTTCTTTATCCTAGGAAAATCCAAATGAAATTTTGAAACATTTTCTACATTCCCACTTTAAATTAAGAAAATAAATAAAATAAACAAACAACTTCAAAGTTCAAGATAAATTCACAACTATTTCTAGAAGTATGTGTTATATAAGTGAGAATGGTATTCATTTCTAAAGACAGAAAAAAATTCAGGAATGGTATTCACAATGTCGACTGAATATGGTCAGATTTGATTAGATTTCTTAATTTTTCAATAGAAGTAGATATATAAAGCTATATAGCTATATGGTTTCCTAGTTTTAAAAAAGCAAAAAAGAAGTTGTATTGACTTTGGGAGGTTCTCAAAAATATAGCATTCATATGTGAATCATTTCACATGATGAAATTAATTTTTAGCCAATCATCTAGTTCTCTAAGAATCTTCTTTGGCATAACATTTTAAGTGGATGGTTTTACTTTATTAGAATCTTACTAAACTAACTTGATGCTACAGGGGGTCTATTCGAAATTGGGTTACACTACAGGGGGTCTATTCGCAATTAACCTAATTTTTAAACTCGAGAGTTTCCATTAGTGAAAAACATAAAGTTAGACAACTAAGAAAATTCAGTTCTAAGGACAGGAGTGCAAAGAGATTACAACTTATCTGGCTTTTAAGAACCCTGTTAAGCATTGCTCAATAAAAAACAATTACTGAATAAGTTTCACTATCTATTGAATACGTGAGCTTTGGTAGGTTCTAATCGGAAAGGACCAAAGTAGTTACAATGACAAAGAATCCAGAGAAAATAATAATTAAAAAATCATAAATTACGCAAAACTTAGCTGAGCATACATGCAACTGTGCAAGATCAAGAGCCGGAACAATACTAATCTAACAACAGTTGCATGTCTCTGCAAGTTCATGTAAGTTCATAATTGACATACTTTCTGTAAGTTCATGTAAGTTAATAATTGACATATTTTTAACTATGATCCACCAAATGACACTATTGCTGTATCATGGTGAAATGCATACCACCTATCAACGTGTTTCACATCCAGATTCAAATTGGAGAAAGAATATACATCAAAACATGGAATACGTCTAGATTAACATTTCTATGTATTAGACATGTATATCCATCATTACTACTCATGTGGACACATGTTCCTGACACTGTTAAGACATTGGTCTTTACTCTTTTTTTTCAATCCCACAAATATTAATGAGTAAAATTTGAGAAGTTCCAACAAACAAGACTCATTGGAAAACAAAAGCAGACTCCTAACTCTATGTCCGCACACAATATGAAGTGTCTACTTGTCTAAAACATTTAAGCTTACATCTTCTGCAGCATTTACCTGGATACTATCCTTCCCCATCCAACAGGATAAGAAGTAATCATCTTTCCTGTCACCCGAAGGATATGTATAAAGAACAATATAACAATCTCCACTGTAGAATTTGCCAATATCTTCCGGAAGAACTGGACTTTTGGCGCTTCCATTAATGCGCCAGACCTAAAAGATATGTGGAAGTCAGTTCTATAGGGAAAGTAACTGGAAAACATATGCAAAAACAATATAATCAGGCTTGGTACGCATTTAATATGCAGATGCTAAGAGATCTAATCAGACCTCGAGCTTTCCACCTCCTTCAAGCAAAGGAGGAACTTCCTCATTAGCAGGAGCACTTTTTGTAGTTCCCTTTAGATCAACTCCTTGCTGCTTCAATAAAGCTACGAAACACAATATTGAAGTTATGCTAACTGCCAAAACACATGAGGGAAGATCATGATTATGTAAAAGACAAAAATACCTGCTACTTTCCCTCTTCCCTCGTCTCCACCGTTTGTCGCTGTTCCAGAACTTGCAGGCCAAGATTCAAAGTTGGATTTGAATGAATGTGTCTCAAATCCTTGAATAACTCGAGTAATGCGGGTAGTCTTTGGTCTATTCTCATTAGCAATAAGATCCTGAAGGACGATATAAATAAAAATTATGCCCAATTGACAAGCATTATCAAAATTGATATTTCCTCTCTACCTCAGCAGTTTTGCATGCGGATTTTCTGTCATCAACTTGGGTTATCCGACCAACCCAAACAAAAATTTCAGCTCCACAATCCAATAAATAGCATTTGCTATTTTCCAGCATAGCTTTAGTCAACGGGCCATCTTCCAACTTCAACTCACCTTCGTTGATACTGTAAAGAAAAAGGTATGCTTAATGATTCAGCAACTTATTTCAAATCCATAAATATATGAAGAGGTGATGTCTAGATAAGGACAAGACATAATTAATCACACTACTGTTGCTTCCCTCATTGTTTACAGGTTAAACACTATTTATTTCCTCTATCTAATGCTCTGTTGTATCGTCCTCAGCACTTTAGCATTCTGATCAACATAAATAATAGATCTGTATTGCCAGGATCATGCTACACTACCGCATATTAATAGGAAAAAAAGGCAGTTCTTTCTTTCTTTTGGGAGTATCAAACCGCAGAAATGCAGGCCAGTAATAGAATTTCATTAAGACAGCATTACGACATATGGTAAAAGAAAGGGGTCATAGCACATCTTTTCATCAAGGGAAAAAGAACAAAAAATAAGCCTAGTTTCAGAGTAACCTACTTATCAGAAGTTATAGTGATGATTACAGTGCAACTTTATATGCATTTCATTACATATTCCGACCTCCTCTTAACAATAATGACAAGTTGATTTCAGACGCAAAGAAACATATGGGATCACAAATAAGATGACTACACAAAGAATAAAGAAGCCCATAGTTTCTCTCTTAAACAAACATATGGCATTTACACTAAGAGTGCCACATCTAGAAAAACTTCTTTAAAAGCTCATTTTGAAAATCGGTTTTGCGGTTATGTGTTAAAACCAGTAACAACAAGCCATATCTGGATGTGCAGGGAATTAACAATGCCAGAAGATAATGTTCCAATGGATAATTCACATACAAAAAAAGAACACGAGAAAAGGCCAGTGCCTTTTTGCATGTCTGTCATAACAGATTTATGCATATCAGGATGCAAACTAATGTATGCATTCTCACTAGATAGCTTAATAAATTACCCATAAAGCTTTGCTGGAGTAGCCTCCAATGGGATGTCATCTTCAGAAACAGTCTTTCTACCAATTGGTGCAAAGCCACCAAAAAGGACCCAAAATTCCCCTGAGCCAGACTCTGCCTCAAGCTTTCCATCATCTAACATTTCACAAAAGAAAATTATTTTTTGAAAAGAAAATATCGCAGGCATATGTATAAGTAGCTATAGATTAAAGTATGCTCACCAATAATTGCAACATCACATGTCCCATCATGGTACTTATCTTTCAAATATTGTACAACTTCTAACGCTTTGGCTCTTTCTTGGATATTGGAGTTGGAACCATTGAATTGATATATCTTATTTTCAGTGTCCAAGATAAAAACATCATCGTGATTAAGAGAAGAGCGAGCAAAAGGAACCTGCACAAACCAATAATGTGATACCATTACACTGTGTAGGAAATAAATCACAAGCCATAGATCTTCTATACCCAGGACCAGGAGACATTGCCCCACAATGTTTCCCATAACAGAAGCAGACTACTGCCTCCAAAAAAAGACAATTTTAAATATTTTACATCCTGAAGAGATAAAAGGAATTCCTGGTACCTGTTTCAATCTAACTACTCGCTTTCCCTTGCAAGTATACAGGCGGGTTTCAAATGTTTCCTCTTCAGGCTTCTTGAATCCAGAAGCAACACCACCTTCTAAAGGGATGATGCATGGTTTGAAGTAAGACAAGAACTTGTCAGATTCATGACTTTGCAGTTCACGATGCTGAACCGCACGGCCCCCAAGGACTGCATCAAGTTCAACAGTCTTGATGGCAGCAGCACCAGCTTCATCCTAAAATGTTCATAAAATGAAACAATGTCAGCCTGGCCCTTTCTTTTACAGTCAATGACGAGTCAAAGAAATACAGCAAGTCAAAGAAACATACTTGGCTAGTCTCTTTTCCCAGCCAGAAGTGAATGTCATAGAGGTACGCACCTCCCCTACCAGCACTTGTCTAAAAGAAATAAAGAATAAAGTACAAAGTACATCAAAAACACAGGAAGCAACTTTATATCTTCCAAGAGCATCAGATCACTACTGAAGACACTACAAGGCAACTCACCAGATGGGAATGAGCATATAGGTGTCTATAATACTAGAGCATCATGCTTACAGACAGTGCCCACAAGCGTAAAGATTTTTTTTTTCCTTTCCATTTCGAAATGCATTTTTTGCCTTAAATTGTTAACATCGACCATGCAAATGAAAAGAATAATAGAGAGCTGTAAGGGCCTAGAATGCATGTTCTTGATCTTTAATCTCTAAGAAAATAGTATAAAAATTCTATGAAGTGGCTGGAAATGAAATCAAACTTTTGTGGAAGCTATAATGCAAAATCAATGTTATAGATAAATTTTATTACAGGTTTTACTTTTAGAAAGAGTAAAGTCTAAAATGACCATACCACAAAAATGTCAGATGCATAGTGCAGAGCTAGTCAGAAAATAGAGAGTACTGTAATCAAGCGTCTGAAGTAGAAAAGTAACAATTTACATAAAACATAAAGAAATATACTATTGTTCATGAACTAAATCGATTATGGAAGGAGTTGGCACTAAATAGTTATTCTTAATGCAACAGTCGAACCATGCACTCTTAAGTAAATATTATAAACTTACTCTGTCAAACAAGAAAGAAGGATAAAACTAATGTTGCTGAAAGAAGCATAAAACTAATGTTGCTGGCTCTTTTCATATTTGAAAGGGTCGATATTTAGATGAATTACCTCCAGAGGAAATGAGGTATTTTTACAGTCAATCAAAATAGATTTAATAGCCTAAATTTATGTAGAGTTGCATTATGTATTGCAGAAAACAAAATTGACCATGTGACTGCAATGCAAACTGAAATGATATTTTTACCTGTAAAACAATGTAAGAATCCCCTGAATAGAATTTACCATAATCAGCTTTTGGTAACGCAACTGGTTGAAAATTCTCAATGCGCCAAATCTCCAACCCACTACGAAAAGTTAAGTAATTCAAGAAATATTTACCAGCTTAACCAGTTTCAACAGAAAGCACAGAGAAGGATTCACCATTCAAAGCCATGGCAATAAGAAAATTTTAAGCGGACATGACATGAAGAACAGAAAGATGAGTTGTATTTTCAACGTGTATAAAGAGGATACACTCTTTGACCAGCTCCCTGAAAAGCAGGCTCCAGATTTTTTGCAGTGTTAGCCATTTTCCAATAGCTTACCTTGTCGTCTTTTTCCCTTTACCTCAGCTATAGATCTTTGCAGGTACTAAGGTCATACCTGCGGTCACAACATAAAGAAACAAATGAAGAACAAGTACAGTATCGTCTACTCCTGCAACTTGATAAGGATAATTTGACTAGACACACCAACATATAACAAAGATTTTGTATCATTGACAGGATAAAAATACACTGGACTGACATGAATTTTAGAGCAACTAGCCTTATTTCTGGCAGGACAATTGTGGCTATTTAAACTACTATACAAATTATGCACAAATATATGTTACCACATGTTCATGCATACTGCACTTGAAGAGTAAGGAATATTAAATAGAACAACCAAGAATTACTAAAGAAACTATCATGGCAGAATAGCATGTGCTGTCCAGATTAGACATGAGAAGCTCCTTTAAGGAATACAGGCAATGGTTTGAACCTACAGGAATCATCATGTGTGCTTACATATCAGTTGCATGGGTGATATGTTAGCAAGAAAACAAATAAAACAAGAGTAAACCAGAAGAATGATAACTGTCTAATCATTAGAAGCTTAAAACTACTATGACCCAAAAAATAACCTTACAAAAATGGGAAAATATCAGGTCTTAACGAAGCTGGCTTTCAATTCTTCCTAAAGCAACAACCACAAGTTGGTATCAAATGAAAGACAATATAATTTATACTGGACTTGGATTAGTAGAAGGCACAAATACAGTATTAGATCTTGAGAATAATGATGATGGGTGAAACAGAGCAATCAGAAATACAGCAGAACATGATAAGTATGGCCCTTTGGAGGGTATTATTAATGATAATGAACTTTTTAAGGAATCTCCAATTAGTTTTGACGTTTTCACCATATTATGCTCAAAATGTAGCCTTTACCAGTTTTTCCTATTCCTATGACCCTCGCTGCTCATCTTGTGGAGCTCTTCTCTCCATGAGTTATATTGCAAGATTCTACTGATGAGCTGATACCATTTAACTAACTTACAATGTAGATGGTTCTCTTAGAGTGTCTAGTTCTTTTCTGGGAGAGAGTACTTTGATTAAAAATTTTGTTGCAATAAAGTTTGCCTAGTCAGGAACGACCAGGTAGCTACAGAGTGTAAGAAAAGCTCAGACTTATAGGGGACATAAAATCTGAATCTGATTTAAGATTAATTTCAAAATTAAATACTTTAAATTTTAGTATAACATAATGCAATGAATATTTAAGTCAAATAGAATACTAATATTGGTTAAAAAGAACATCAATAAGTATCTAAAAAATTCAAGGCAATAACTTGTAAGACTTAACATCCAGGAAAAAACACAATTTCTTTTCTGATTATTGAAATCAGATTGTTGTTTAAATTTTCAACCATACAAACACTACAAAAGGTTCACAATTCAACATGGACTAAGAAATCTTCCTCTTGGGAAGAATTTCTCCTTTTCTGTTGGTGGGAAGACCTCAGTAATATATAGCAATAATTAACATGATCTGTTACCTAGTGTGTGGCATTGTCATCACCACTGTAACTTCCATATTAGAGAACTTTTTGGAGAAAGGCTACTGTTGCATACACCAACTTATCGGTTAGCAACAAGCCACCAATTATAACTCGTCTATAATCGTACTCATCACTTAAATCCCATGCATTATTACCAAATTCGTGGTATGGTTTGGTTCATGATATTGATACAGGTACAGCGTATAATGTGGGGACAATAAGCAAAAAGAGAGTGTATGCTTAGTGCATTAGTCCAATAAACGTTCAAGGTTATCATACACTCAGGAGCATTTGTTCAGGTCATTCTGATAAATCGTTATGTATTGTAATTGTGCATCTATAGATACGTAACTATGCATTTTACAACATGTAGATATAGATTGGATTGCATGATCAGAACTTGAATAATGATAGTATCTAGCACCTTGAGGACAACGTCTATTTCACTAGTAGGTTATGGAAGTCAGGAGACCAAGCTACAGCCTTTTTCAGACAAAAAAACAAAGTTTGCATCTTTAATATATATAAAGCCTTTACTCTTTACTTGTTCCAAACTCATGAAAGGGAGCTATTTACTAAAAATAATAATGATGATAATTCTAAGTAAATTAGATAATCAAATACAGAACCAAAAACTTTAAGCTAATAAACACTTAAACATCTTATAAGAGAAAAACTAAATCCTTCAAGCAAAACGCATGTGACATAGCTTAATGAATTAATTTATTATTTGATCCTCTAACTTACCCTATCTGGTTTTGACGAACCCAATCATGAGGGCAAAACGAACGTTATCATCCGATATTACAACGGACAGCATGGCTTCAATAAAAGCGGCTCTCATGCGCCCTTGTGCCTCTGCTTTCTCTCCCCCTTTCCTTAAAGGGTTCATAGAAAAGCGAGAGAAAAGCGCAGTTCAGCTCATCACGCCCTAGTAAGTAGGAATTTCTGTATGGAAAAGCTAGAACTTAATGAGACCTATATCGCAGTTCTCTAATTACCCTCTGGATAGTCAATTTTCTTTCAGAAAATCGCCTTCTAACAAAGAATAACCCCCTGACGAAGTGTCTACGACATAAACTTTATGTCAAAAGCTGAAATTTTGTCCTCTAACAGTAAATTCGACGCAATCAACCTCAATCCAAAGAAGTTAAGAGACAATTCGTACAAAGATAACAGAATAAAACAATTGATCTAAGCGACATGCACAACTTCAGATATAAACTCCGATCACACAAAGATCCTCAAAGAAAGATTCGATCTACGTAATGAAAAGAGAGGGGAGACTCATACCTCTCTGCAGAATCCAGGAAAACCCTAAAATCGCCAAGTCGGAGAGCAGATTCCAACGCAGATGGCAGATACCAGAGATCTAAGCCCCGAGAAACTATTGGGATCCAAATTAAGACCAGATTTGATTAGGATCTGAAGAACCGAGAGAATTTGATTGGCGTAATTTTACAGAGAAAGAGGATTTGGGATCGAAAAGGATCCCAAAAAAGGGAAGACGAATGGAGAAAAGAGAGGGGAGAGATGGCGAAAAGAGCGGATGCAGAGACTTATGATTGTCGGGAAAATTGCACATGAGGGGGGTGCGAATGATCGGATATTTTTAGAAATGCCCCTGAAGAATTGTTTGTCGGGGATCTAGGACAGATTTGGGGCTTGATGTGTATTTCCTATATTTTTAAGCGGGAACGTGGTTGCCATGATTATGGAAAATTTAGAATTAAAAAGATGGCACTGACCAACAAAAAGAATTAAGTAGAGCGTACGGAGAACGTAATAAGTACATAGATCACTATATTTGCAAATCTATTGTTCAAATGTAAATATGTGCTCATTTACACTCGTTATGCTACATTGAGTTAAATACCCTAAAAGTTAATGTTGAGAAATATTTTTTGCTAATATTTAGCCGAAATCTCCTTCTTCTACCGTCCAAAAGTTAACGGTATTAAGGTTGGAGGTTGTAGGCGTCAAAAATTGCCCACGGATTCCCCGCACGCGGCTTGAGACAGAGAGAAGACGATGAACGTCGCTATCCGAGTCACAGAAGCTCATTTGACGACGACAAGCGCATGAAGTGAGTCAACGAACCATGCAAAGCAACGGAACTTCGGAATAACGGAAACACGAATGGATCGGGAGCTACACGTCGCTTACGAAAGACGAAGCGCCCCTCGTGTCCTGTTTACTCCACATATGATTCAATCATGGAAGCTCGTAGATCTCCTCGTCGGCTTTCTGACGCATTTTGAATCGGGTGATTCCGAGTTCGGATGACGAAGATACGGCAAAAACGGACAGAACACACGGAACAATGCTTTAGGCCTCAGCGAGACACCCATAGGTGTCTCGGCCAAAAGCTTGGCCGAGACACCAAGAGGTGTCCGCAGCCCCGAAAACAGTTTTTGGCAGATTTAAGCTGTTTTTCGACCGTTAACCACCTGGATTTGTTCTAACTGATAAAATATCATCCAAGAACGTGGTTAGTGGTTATAACTGAAGATAAGAGTGAATCGGTCGTTCTTATCCAAAAATAGGATTTCTGAAGCCTATAAATACAGCCTGGGCCTTTATTTTTTCAGATCTAGAATTCTCGAGCGTTGGTGAATCCCTGCTGCACTAAAGACTGAAGGAGCACGAATTTCAGAAGAGAGGAGGAGATCGGATTGAGTTCATCAGCATAAAGAAGAGGAGCTCGTCAGATCCATAATTCCTGATTCCTTCCCTTGAGATTGCCTCGTTGCGGTGATCTCGAGAAGAGTGATTATCTCGCTATTACCGAGATAATTGCTTCGGTTTCTTGATTCCTTCGCGAATCAACGAAGCTCCGGACCTGATCTGATTGTTTGGTAGTCCACGAATATCAACATCCCCGTCACAGGCCAAGATTCCACACAAGAAGCTAAGGATAAACGTCCGTTGCGTTTGTTTTGACGAGAGTTGTATTTTTTCATTTTTATTGTGTAAGAGTCTTATAAAAAGACTATCTTTTTTGTTTTCATTATAACGACTAAAGTTGTAATGAATACATCAATGAAGACATTAATTTTCTCCCCAAACAAACTGGCGACCACAGTGGGAGCCAACAGCCAAACTGTCAAGGCTGTCGTATCGCAACCAACGATTAAGATCCCGGTGAACGAAGAGGTCGAATACGAATTCGACCAGCAGAAGTTCGAGGAGTACGTCTCCTCCTCCTCCTTTAGATCCGCCTCTCTTCGCAAGTACAGGAAGGCCTCCTCCTCCCGAAAGATCCGCTAGTCTTCAGACCTGAATACCCAAGAAGGTGATTTCCCTGCTACCACTACCGTAGTTGCAGCTCGCAACGATCCATCGGTGTCCCATGAAACCAAAGCCGCAGATCCGGACACCTTATCAAAGAGGGCTCATCAAAGGCGCCGCCAACGTCTCGCCCGCCAATTGGCTAAACCTTTAGAGCAAGTGGACGGACTCCACTACCAATCGGATCTAGAGTTCAGAAAGCGCCAAGCGGCTAAGCCGTCGCCACAACAAGCATCAGGGTCCTCCTCCTAACCGTTAACTAACAAATGGGTTCATGTCAAATGAATCTGTTCTACTCTCGAGGAGCATATCCAGAAACATCGCACACTACTTGCGCATGCACGGATTCTCGCACAAGAAGCACAGAAATTGCAATAGGAGGAGATGGTCAAGAAACCACCAAGATCTAAAATTGCAGTAGGTTTGTGTGCTGAAGGCTAAAACAGCACATCTACCCGACAAGAGACACTAGTCATGTCTCTCACTCGATTCTAGATCCGAGGCTGGTCCCCAGCCTTCGTCAACTTCAGATCCCGCTCCTATTGCTCCCGCACCTCCGGTGAAGCCCTACGACAGCGTGGATCTCTCCAAATCCAGAATTACGTTGAAGGATCGCATGGGTCCTCTACATGAAGATCGAAACAGATTTGTGATCAAAGAACGCTTGGGCATGGTGAATGAACCCTGAGCAACTCATCGAGCTGGGGGTCGTACTCACCCAACAAGTCTGAGCCTTCTCGTAAGGAGAAAACTCCTATAACTAACCACCTCGGACTACATGTCGAAGTCCAAGACCTGTTGAGGTCCCATACTCACAAAGGCGTAGCTCAAAATGTGTGACTCTTGAGAGTGCAAATAAGGTGATGAATCCTCAGAAGGAACGTGTTCGTCAGACAACGACGTTATACCTGAGAAGTCGTGCTAACACATGATAGATTGCTCCGGTCATCATGCTGATGAGTTATACTATCAGGCTGGGGGTACAAATAGATCTCAAAAGAGAGATACCAGGGAGACAAACTTTCATTGTCCGTGCATCAAACTCAACAGGGCAGTATTATCAACGTGTAGCTGCCCCAAGACTGCTCCACAGAAGGTCTCAGTATTCCAAAGGTTTTCCTCTGAAGCGTCGAAAACTAAGCCAAGGTGTTTTCGTAGAAAAAAGATTAGTTGCACAAGATGACGAACTCCCAGAAGTCACTATCAATATGGTCGATAAAGGGAAGTCAACATGAAGTTTTAGTCCCCGTTATTTTTCGGACGTATCCCAACGTATAACTCGGTTACGCACTGGAACTACTAGACGTATGGACTATCAGAGGATGAATAGAGGATTATCCTCAGAAGATGAAACATCAGATGCCAACTCTGTAATCGCTTCTGACAAAACGGTATCCAGTCCAGGACAATCCCGCGAAGTGTTTATGGTTAACACCGGGATGTAATGACCATGAATTTTGATACTAGTTAAAATAATTTTTTAATATTTTAAATATTTAATTATTATTTTTAAAAGAGTATTTATATTTTCTTGATTTTCTAGATTTTTCTATGATATAAAGTCTAAGTTTTATATTTATTTAAATGATTTAAATATTTATAAATTTATTTAGTGCAGTAAATATTTTTGGAATTTATCCGTTGTGTCACCGATACTATTACGTATCATTTTGAATAATACATGGTATTATTATTATTATTACGTATATTTTCATATAATACATTATATTATTAATTATGTATTATTTGTATAATTTGTTGTATTATTTCTATTGTTACATATTACCGGTCGTATTAGTACGACTAGTACGTTTTACTGTATAGATAATTATCTCATAATTATTTGATTTTAAATGTAAGTAACTATATTTTTATTATTAATTATTCTCGTTTAATTGTACAATATGTGTATATTTCGACTATTTCGTATCCACTGTTGTATTAGCACAACATGTATGTTTTTATTTGTAGATAATTATTTCACAATTAGTTTAATTTTTAAATACACGTAATTATTTATTTTAATTATTTTTTTTAAATTTCTAAACCCTAAATTTTCATATATAAATACCTCATTATCTCTCTCTCCTTTCTTCTTTCTTCTTTCTCTTTCTCTCGAGTTAACCCGCAGCCGCCGCCCCTTTGATTTCTCCCCGAACCCATCACCACCCGCTTGCCTCACCCGTCATCGTCGTCGTTCTCGATGTCACCCGCACCACCACCTTCAACCACCATCTCTGACCTCTCACGAACTCACAACAAACCCGCTCCGACAACCTCGTCGCAAACCCCAGCCTCCATCAGATCTACCAATCACCGCTGAGTCCCACTGCCGCAGCCTCGCATCCCCCTCCTTAGGCTCGCTGTCAGCCTCCTTCACCGCCGACCTGAGCAGTTGCCGACAACAGCCTTCAGCGATGATGTCATCCCCTGTAGTCGCCAGCCCGCTTGGCCTCCTCACCCCCTGTCGTCGCTCATCCGACCACTCTACCTTGACGCCCCTCCCCGCTGAGATCTCACGCCTCTAGCCCTAAATCCGACCCGACGCCCAAGCTTCATCCCCGCTGCCCCCTTGCCGGCCAAGTCGCTGCCCCTTACAGTCGCCACCTCACTCGTTGCCCTGCCCATCCCCTCGTTGTCGCCGTAGTAAACTTTAGATCTATCACCGTCGTTGCCTCCACCAGATCCCGGGTTAGATCCGACCCGCGCTGCCAACGTCGACGTCGATTCGTTCAACGAAAAGCCCAAGGCAAGATCCCTTTCTTTTGACTCGTCGTTTCATTTTTTAGATATAATATGAATTAATTACATGCTTCGATCTGACTGTGATTTGGTTATGTCACTATATTAATATTGATATTATTTGCGTGGGTTTTGTGGATGATTAATATTAATAATGATATTATGATAAGTAATTTAAAGGAATAATTATTTTGTGTAAAAGTGATTATTTTGAGATGTTTTAGAATTATTATTATGGGCAAAGAGATTATTTGGAAAAAGAGTTGGTTTTGAATAATTATTAAATAGATAAATTAAATAATTTATTTTGGAAAAACAGGTTAATTTAAATTGTTAAACTATTTTGAGAAAATATTAATTTAGAATAATTATATGAATTAAAAGAATTTATTTCGGTAGCGGGATTATTTCTGGATAATTATATTAATTAAAAAGAATTTATTTGAGAACAGAATTATTTGAAGAAAATTATGATAATTTTAAAAGAAATTATTTTCGAAAATAAAATATTTCTAAATTATGTAGACTCTGTTTATGATTTATAATTCTTAATCTTGATTATCTGATATGCTATGATATTATTGCACATGATTAGTTGCATTGATTGTTCCTGGTTGTGTTTGAGAACCCTTAGTAGTTCATGACTTAATAGCTTCGTGCGTCATGAACAGACTTAGTGACATGTGTGAGTGAGTTGACTGAGTTTAGGTGGTGAACCCGAGTTTCAATGAGGATTATGGTTGATTTAGAAAAAAGAGAAGAGTTGGGATGGGGAAGTTAATATTCATGTGATCGGATAAGACTGTTGATGTATCTTCCAGACTCGCTCTCGTGGTTGGTGTCGCCACTGGGGTTAGTTTGTAGGGCTGAAGTGAAGTGTGTACATCACTTTAGACAGTGAAATCGTTTTGTCACCCGATTTTTGCTTGAGTTCGGACCAGACAGAAAACGGTTTATGTGTAGTCCTCTGGCTGCATGTATAGCGGGATTGGATGCACGTAGGGGATTTGTGAACAGTCAGTATCCGATGACAGGAGCGTTAACTCTGTATGAGATGTGACCAGTGACATGTTATAGAATGGCTAGTTACGTGATCTCATTTCTTGGCTAGGTATGATTATGGACTCTTGTGAGGTGTAGGCCGGTTGTTTTCTTTTTATACATAGATCGGGATTAATATTTAATTATCTATAATTCGAGACATATGGTATAATCATGAGGGTTTCCTTGTTTGGATTATTTCGCTCGACGCACTACGTCTCATGTTGTAGATTTTTAAGTATTAATTCCATCTAGTTGTATGACCTTGTTATGTGGATGATTAGACTGATCGCTAGCTGTATGATCTCGTTACCTGATTGATTTTGGATGCTTTATATTTATCATGTTTTAGTAGTGTTTTCGCATGTTGATTTTGTCAGATTTCTAGTTGCATGTTCTTTATCATTTCTGTTATCGTATCGTTTTCTGCTTGGGTTTTCGTTCACTCTATTTGTTTTGTTGGGTCTTGCCGTGTGCCATACACGCTGACGTACACCTGTTTTCTCTAGTGTACGTAGACTTAGAGGAAGAACAGGTTTAGCAGGAGCCAGAGGATTCTCAGTAGGAGTACCCTGTAGACAGAGCAGAAGGAGTCGAAGCCTATTCTTTCCATTTATTAGTTGATGGTACCGTTTACTCTTGTAGTACTTCCCATTTCAGTTTGAGCGATGTATTATATTTCTCTAGTATTTATTTGTTCATTTTGTATAAGTGCATGTTGACCCGAATTTTATGTCTTGGATGATATTCATTTGTGATATGTATTATTTTATTCTGTGTTGTTCATTATATTCTTGCCATCTGTGATCGGGGACCTGTGATTTCACATTGTTTTATTTTTGACACTTAGCGTATTAGATTGAGAAGAAGAGGTCTATCACTTATCTCTCCTCAGTCTAATACGTCGTGGACTTGCTCGCGTCCCGGTTCCCCACTATTTTAGGAAATGGGGCGTGACAGAGGAAGTAGCCAAAATGGTTGAGGATACTCTAGACAAGTAAAAAGAAGCATTCAAAATCGAAATAGAAATGACTATGCAGGAGACGAGACAAATGCATGACCAACAAATCCGAGCTTTGTCGAATCAGCTAGGTGAATTCAATCGTCGTAATAATGTTAGCCAAGCAGCTAGCGATTCAAACATGGATGAATATATCAATGGCGATGACCCTCCTATTGACCAAAATGCTAGGGGTGGCCCCAATGAGAATAACAACGTCGGGGGTGGTCCCAGCAATAATGACAACATTGGGGGTGGTCCCAGCAATGATGACAACATTGGGGGTGGCCCTATTATTCCTCCTCAAAATTGACCAAGGAAGGATACGAGCGAGGATGAAAAGATGAAAGAGCTCGAGAGCAAAATCAACGCTCTAATTGTCTGCTCGAGAGGTGAAGAAGATCGGCATTTCGTGTCCCTACCCGAGAGAGTGAGAGTCAATCTCGTACCCGGTAAAGTTCAACCTGATCAATTTCAAGCTGTTCGACGGGAAGGGCTCACCCACTCAACATTTGATCTACTTCAAGTCTCACTTGGGTATGATCTCTGGTAATGAAGCCTTAATAGTTCGATCATTCGTTGGCACCCTTCGCAGGCCCGTCTTTGATTGGTACCGCCGTCTCAAGCCTAGAAGCATCAACAGCTGGGACGACCTGGAGAACCTATCTATTCTTTGCTCACTTCTTTGATGATGATGCTGAGGTGTCAATCAGGACACTCTTCGATGAGAAACAGGAAGATAACGAGACTGTCGATAACTTCATCAAGCGCTTCCGGAATAAGGCGATGAACTACCGAGATCCGATCACAGAGGACTTCATCCTCCAAATATGTCACAACAACCTTTCTTTGGACGTGTTGGGAGTTATGGGAGTAGCACCGTCCAACACCTGGAAAAAGTTAAAAGTACGCGGAGACCAGGCCGAGCGCTTCCTCAGAAGGAAGAAAGCCGAGAGAACTCAACCGATGGCTAACCCTTCAAATTCAAGATTCGTCTCTCGTGGTAAAGGGAAGGCCCATGCAGCTGTTGTTGATGCTAATCAGACATCACAACAGCAATCCCGGGGACATCAAAAGACTTTAGGTCCGAGACTCTAAAAAAGACTACTCATTCAAGGACGAAGATGTTCCAGGTATTTTCAAATCCCTCCTTGAGAACAATAAGATCACGTAAATCAGGAGGAAGCTGATAATAATGCGGATCCAAAGTACTGTGTGTACCACAGGAGGATCATTCATCCCTCTAAAGCTTGCTTCAGTCTCAAGAATAGCATCCAAACCCTGGTTGAAGCTGGCGTCATAACACTAAATTAAGCCGAATCAAGACTTCGACAAGTATAAGAGTATAAACTGATCATTCCGACACTCCGAAGAGTATACGAGTAATAAAATGTTTCTCAATACTCCAATAAGTATACGAGTCTAAATTATTTCCTAATTTTAACGAGAAGTTCCTAGAAGAATATCATATGTGATATTCATAAGGATAATCCGATCATTCAGCTGAGTACAATGTTAGACCCAGTTTTACAAAGAAAGCTAGGGGTGGATGTAACAGGAAGTTCTCGAAAGAATGTTATATGTTGTGTTCTTAAGGATAACCCGGTCGCTACAAAAAATGGGATGAATAAGAAACTCCCACTTGGACTCTAAATGCTGGGAGCAATTCCACCAGCTTCCGAGCACTCTTTTGCTGAGACGAGAGTTGATCACATCGTTGGATCAATCTTCCCTTATAAAAAAACTCCCAATTGTGTTGACGATTTATAGTTCTCCACCATAAAGTCCTTCACTGATCAAATTAATTAACAGTGGGTTCACTAAAATTCTTTCTGGTTTAATCCATTCAAACTCACACTGTGTTTGTGCACTCAACACTCCAATTGTCAGAGTCCGGACATAATGCTTGAAATTTTAATCTGTCAATCCTCGACAATTGTTAAACCCCTTCGTGTTAAGTCTTTATCACTCAACACCAAGAACACCCACTAAGTGATCGGTACAAGTCAACACTCCCAATATGATTTGTACTCTTACTCCCATTGTATATCTGGTCAAATCTTCTTACAGTTAGGACCACAACCAAAATCTCCTCTTAATTCCTTCCATGAACGAGAGGTCCATGAATCGAACGATCAAACCTTTAAACAGTTAGGATCGCTCAAACCCCTCCATTTGGTCAAACATTCCTACAGTTAGGATCAAAGCCAAAATATCATCTCAATTCTTTTCATGAACGAGAGGTCCACTTTAAAATTGAATGATCAAACATTCCTACAGTTAGGATCACCTCAAACTCCCGCTTGGTCAAACATTTCTACAGTTAGGGCCAAAACCATAATTCACTCTTGATAAACGAGAAACTCATATTTAGTTTAGTAATCAAACCTTTCGACTGTTAGGATTATCCGAATCCTTTCGATTCTTAGAGTGAAGATCTCACTCTTAGTTTTACTCTTCAGATTCTTAAAGTGGTGATCACACTTTGAGTTTCCTTTACAACTAGAGATATAATATAAAATTCTTCTTCTCCAGCATCGGGTTCGTCTTTGCCCCAAGAGAAGACACTACTTTTTAACTCCCAAAATCTATGCCTAACACGTGTTGTCGGTTTAGTCTTTTACCGATTAAAAAAGACACCATAATCCAAATTTGGGGAATTTTATCCCGAAGCCTAAGTAAGGATAAGTCAACGCCTAACACGCGTTGCCGATTTAGTCTTTCACCGATTGAAGAAGACACCAGAATTCAAGACTGGGAACTTTTATTCTGAAGCCTAAGTAGGGATAAGTCGACGCCTAACACGCGTTGCCGGTTAGTCATTGATCGTAAAAAGGACAAAAGCCCACATATTCGACATTACGGCAAATCGTTATTAATAACACCGAAATCCGCGCCTTACACGCACGGGGAACTTTATCTTGATTCCTAAATAGAGATAAGCATATGCCTAACACGCGTTCCCAGTTTAATCTTTCACCGATTGAAGAAGACACCAGAATTCAAGTCTAGGGACTTTTATCCCGAAGCCTAAGTAGGGATAAGTCAGTGCCTAACACGCGTTGTCTGTTACCATAAAAAAGACAAAGGCCCACATATTCAATATTTATGGCGGGTTGTTATTAATAACACCATAATCCGTGCCTTACACGCGCGGAGAATTTTATCCCGAATCCTAAGTAGGGATAAGTCAACGCCTAACACACGTTGTCGGTTTAGTCTTTTACCGATTGAAGAAGACACCATAATCCGAGTCTAGGGACTTTTATCCCAAAGCCTAAGTAGGAATAAGTCAGCGCCTAACACGCGTTGCCAGTTATTTTTTTGACGTGAAAAGAACAAAAACTCACATATTTGACATTGTGGAGGGTTGTTATTAATAACACCATAATTCGTGCCTTACACGCGCGGGGAACTTTATCTCGACTCCTAAATAGAGATAAGTCAATGTCTAATACACATTGCCGGGTAGTCTATTCCCATGTGAAATATGAGGTCTACGTATTCAATATCGTAGCATTAAAAGAGTTAACTCTTTTAGCACAACATTACATGCAGAACGGACTTAAACAATCTGCATGCTAGCCCAACTCAAACGGTAGTCGGTAAATGCTCATCAAACCCGTTAATGGCTGAGGGTTTGTTAAAAATCCTATAAATGTGAGAGTCATTGACGCACCAGCTCTATTAGTTGGTCTCGTGACTTAAGAATCCGATAATTTCAAGATAAGATCCATACATACAGATGAATCAGCTTTAACAGGTGGTCCTGTAGCCCCAACATTTGGGACCATCCTGCTCCAATGCCTTAAGAGCTTAAACTGTGTATACTCCAGCAAACGTACGAGTATAAACTGTATCAACGTCGATCGATGCAAAACCCTAAGGTCAACGCCAGTCAACGCATAGCCTTAGGACAACGTCAGTCAACGCGTTACAATGAAAGTCAACACCAATCAATACGAAAACCTAGTCAATGCCGGTCAACGCGTAGCTCTGAGTCAATGCCGATCAACACGTAGCTCTGAGTCAACGTCGGTGAATGCGTTGTGACAGATATAGTTAGTTCAAAGTCAACTCAATGACACGAGCCAAAGCTAACTCACCAATTTTGATTTGAGACTTTGATGACGGCCAGATGATAAACGCAACGCCGGAGGAATTTTAGATATTCGTCAAAATATTGAATAGACTAAAAATCGAAGAAGTCAAGAATTAAAGCCAACTATACGTTCTTTCCTACCGACTGAAGGTTGGATCGATCACATCCAAAGTATTTCAGGCTCTTCTATAAAAGAAACGAGACTGAAACACTTTGGATGGGGTATCTGTAGGCGTCAAAAATTGCCCACGGATTCCCGCACACGGCTTGAGATAGAGAGAAGATGGTGAACGTCGCTATCCGAGTCACAAAAGCTCATTTGACGATGACAAGCACATGAAGTGAGTCAACAAACCATGCAAAGCAATAGAACTTCTGAATAACGGAAATACGAATGGATTGGGAGCTACGCGTTGCTTATGAAAGACGAAGCACCCCTCGTGTCCCGTTTACTCCACATATGATTCAATCATGGAAGCTCGTAGATCTCCTCGTCGACTTTCTGATGTATTTTAAATTGTATGATTCCGAGTTCGGATGACAAAGATACGGTAAAAACGGACAGAACGTGTGGAACAATGCTCCAGACCTATGCGAGACACTCATAGGTGTCTCAGCCAAAGTTTAGCCGAGACACCAAAAGGTGTCTCGGCCAAAGCTTGGCTTAGACACCAAGAGGTGGCTGAGACACCAAGATGTGTCTCGGTCAAAGCTTGGCCGAGACACCCACGGGTGTCTGCAGCCCCAAAAACAGTTTTTGGCAGATTTAAGCTGTTTTTCGACCGTTAACCGTCTGGATTTATTTTAACTGATAAAATATCATCCAAGAACGTGGTTAAGTGGTTATAACTAAAAATAAGAGTGAATCAGTCATTTTTATCTGAAAATAGGGTTCCTGAAGCCTATAAATACAGCCCCAGAGCCTTCATTTTTTAGATCTGGAATTCTCGAGCATTGGCGAAGCCCTGCTGAACTAAAGACTGAAGGAGCACGAATTTCAGAAGTGATGAGAAGATCGGATCGAGTTCATCAGCATAAAGAAGAGAAGCTCGTCAAATCCACAATTCCTGGTTCCTTCCCTTGAGATTGCCCCGTTGTGGTGATCTCGAGAAGAGTGATTATCTCGCTGTTACCGAGATAATTGCTTCGGTTTCTTGATTCCTTCGCGAAGCAACGAAGCTCCGGACCTGTTCTGATCGTTTGGTAGTCCACGGATATCAACATCCCCGTCATAGGTCAAGATCCCACACAAGCAACGGAGGATAAATGTCCGTTGCGTTTGTTTTGACGAGAGTTTCTTTTTTTGTTTTCATTTTAACGACTGAAGTTGTAATGAATACATCAATGAAGACATCAACTTTCTCCCCAAACAGAGGTATTTTCACTTAATGTGATAAAAAGTGAGGTGCATATCTAGATTTAGAGGGTATACCTATAAATATTATTAATTTGAGGGGAGATGAATAGCAAACATTTTCCTTTTTCTTTGTTTTTCCCCTCTTTTTTGTTTGTACTAGCCTGTAAGACAAATTAAGAGACAAGTATAACTGAATTTAGTATTTTCAGTATTAGTCCCTCAAACCTAAAACTATGTCACTAAATTAATTCTTAAGTTATTTTAAAATTAGTCTCCCAACTTTTGTAAATGTTTTGGAAAACTAGCAACTTTCGGGGGACTAATCTAAAATGCTTAGAAGCTTTGGGGGACCTCACAATATGAAAGAATTGAGGGACTATGTCATAGCACTTAAATATTAGTGGGAAATAATTTCAAATTATGAGACATTTGGGGGAATAATATCCAAAAAACACACTTGCATTTATACAATGAGAACCAAGCCCGACGCCGTCACCATCCTCAAGTCTGTCATTTTGCATATTCTGGCCTCCAGGAAAATATTCCGTTAGATATGCCCCTTGGATATGAAAATACATGATCAGTATTTTATTTCCTATGATAGTCATGAAACTTACAACAATCCAATTAATGTAATTATTTTGTCAATAATGTCTGCATCATAGAGTCTTTTTCATTTTATCACTAAGGTCTCTCCATGATTTATATCTTATAAAGGCTTGGAAGTTTGTGTGAATTTCTGTCCCTATCAATGGATACATCTAATATTGAATAATGAGGACTTTCTCTATCGCCCGGGGGGGGGCGGCCCCCCGGGTGTTTTTTTTTGGGTTCCTTGAAGCTTAAGATGATTAACGATTACGCATCAAAGTAGATAAGAAGACGTAATTTTTTTTTAATGTTAAATAACAATCAAGATAGATAAAGAATATAGTGCTATTATATAAAAATGATTTTAGGGATCTGCGTATTAGATAACAAGAAAGTAGAGGTTACGCGGTTCCAGATGACTCCAACATAGTAAGATCCAACAAAGCATGACCGGAACAAGGGAATACTAATGTTAGAATATAAAAATGTAACTATCTATTCTCACAGTTTAATTTGGAGTTTGGATATAGTGGTTAGGGACTTTAAGATTGAATCAGAACAATCCAGATTCAAATCCCACTAGCACCTAATCCTCACCGCAACTTTAGATTATCGGTCTAATGTTAGAGGGATTTTAAGATGGTATCAGAGTAACATCATGTTTAAATCACATTGATCACAAAATTTAAAGTCGGTTTTCTAGAAATTGACACTGCAATGCGAGTCCATGTTTCTAACAACTAAAAGATTGCTAAAGTAGGCATTTTTGTGATGAGAAGGCAGCCTAACTAGCCTTAATTAGGACTATTAGAGTTGGACTGCTTGGTGGCTCGGTTGATTGGTTTATCTGGGTTATGAGTCTCATTAATACAAATAAACTATACCATGGAAATAAGACCTCCTCTTTTCTCCTTCAAAATTGGAGAATGGATGTACTTTTATAGAGGGCAGAAAAGGTTAGATACCATATAGTTTCACTTAGTTTGCATTTATATATTCTCATTTCCTTTTAGCATTTATATACCTCATGTTGTTAAAAGGTTGCACGCTAGTATCTTCTATTATGCAAACGTAAAATTTTTCTTTAGAATGTTACTATGCGACACTCACATTTTAATTTTACAACTTTCTTACTTACACTATTTCCTAAATTCATTGTTGATTCTATCTCAGTTCTATTTTTAGATGAAATTGAAATAAGTTAAAATAGAATTAGGACTGGTTTAATATTAGATTTAAACAAGGCTTAGGAATTAAAAGTTCTAAAAGTAGCCTTTTTCTTTTCAAGAACTGAAGTTGTAACTTGCACTCGAACCTGACATCTGTTGTAAGTTCAACTATTTTCAGCATATTTGGTTTTTTTACAGAAACCAATTTCTTCAATTGGAATTTACGAATGATGAAGTTTTTCTAAATTGCATGAAAATCTCCTATACAATTAAGACTGTTATTCTGAACCCAAAAGAAAGCTTTCTAATATTTTTAGCGCATTCTGTAAAATTTTGACATCAACAAGGAATTTTGTGTGTTGTCTTTGACTTGAGAAATCCTATTGTCTAAAGCGGACACTTTCACTAGAATTTCATTTTTTTTTTGTTAATTTGAATAAAATAAAAGTTTCTAACCTTGATAACCACGTGGATTTTTTTTTCAATTTATCCTACAATTAATTTTAGCCGATTATTTATTCATTTTTTCCCTTTTTTTAAAAAAAGCACACTAGATTAAAAGATTGAAATTCAAGGATACGCGTGTAATTATTGACCATTGAACAAGACCTGAATAATAATTATGCATACGATAACAAGTGTTGAAGATATTAATTGCGTGAAAATATCAAAAGATCAAAGAAACACATGCACCACACAGCCAGTAGCAATAACAAATGCTTAAGATTTTGCATGAAAATATCAAAAAAAAGATTAAAGCAACACACGTGCACCACGCAGCTACGAGTGACAAACATGAGTGCAAATTAGTACGTGATAAACATGTGATCTATTTTGGACAAGTTTGTCACTTTGTTAACTTTATAACTATACTATAACACTATCTTCTGGAGGACGTAGCTTAAAGCTCTTTAGATTTACCCCATTTGCTTAGAAGCCCTTGACAATTATTTTTAAAAAACCCTAGATTTCTTTTAAAAGTTCTTAACTTAAAAAAAAAAAGAATCCTTAAATTGTATCACTCTCTTATAAGAAGCCATCATTAGTTTTAAAATGAAAGAGACAGAAATTCTGAGGCGTGAAACACTTTCCTTAAAGAAATATTTGCCCCTACTTGATATTCAAAGTTGCTTCGGGTTAATGCAAATTTTTTTCTCAGGATACGACTGAAAATAAAAAATCCAGTAAGCAAATCTGGAATTTTCCTTAATTCGTTGTGAAACAAGTTTGTAATATTACAGATGTTTTTGATAGAAAAGATTCAGAAAAGAATTGTTTTTTTTAGATATCTCTGAAAACATAAATTATTTATAGGTTTGAAAAAGTGCTTCCAACAGTCATAACTTTTCAAAACACTCATTGGAGCAAGCAACCACTTTTCAACAGTCACTTGTCTTTTCATAATTTTTAAAATTCAAAATAACATTAGAAATAATATATTCAATATATATAATTAAAAATAGAACATTTAAGCGGCAGCGGCAAGCGTGCTAAGTGCGTTTAATAATCGCGTCAAAATTGCGCTACCCGCACGCGGGTTTAGAAGCCTACACTTTGATCCATTATT
>BQKN01064141.1:253756-270605 GCA_022839385.1 Asparagus kiusianus
ATTTTAATTCCTAGAATAGGTTAAAGAGTAAAAATTTTGGGAAGAGTAATTAAAATTGTTTTTGGTTTGAGAAAAAAAGGAGACATAGTGATAAAATTCAAGGTAAAAAATAATAAAAAAGAACTATCGTGTTATTGATATTTAAACCATATTAGAACCATAAACATAATGTGAAGGATAAAATAGATACATTGATATTTAGGTAGTAAACTTGAGAATTCACCACACTTTAGGGATGAATTAGTAATTTTGTTCTTAAAATTTCGCGTTTTTTGATACTACTCCCCTTAATCTTTTATATTTGGAAGTAGCTCCTCAAATTATTGAAACTGCAATTAGCTCCCCTAATTGCTAAGCCATTCGAAAATTAATCCCTAAAATTATGCAAATTGCAAGCAGGTCACCCTATTCTTAAGCTATTTTAAAATTAATCCCTCAAACCGGTAGTAAAATTATTAATTAGAGGGATTAATTCGTAACAACTTATATTAGATTGGCTCACTACAGAATATCTAATGATCCAAGGAGCTGGTTTCCATCCAATTCTTGGGCTTTAATCGAAATGGCCTGTGAGGTTGAACAAGCCTCAGGTAAATAGATCCAAGGAAAGCCCGGCCCAAATCACTAGTATTAAAACCTCTCGCATCCGTACAAATCTAAAAAAAAACCAACCATGTCGACCTCCGACTCCGATACCGAACCCGACCCGTCGCCGGTCCCCCAATCAACCATCGACGCCCTCCCAGTCGCCACCGTCGCGGATCCCTCCCTCCTCTGCGCCGTCTGCACCGACGCCCTCCGCCTCGTGTCCCCCGCCAGATCCCTCCCCTGCGGTCACGTGTTCCACACGTGCTGCATCGAGCCCTGGCTCCTCCGCCGCAACTCCTGCCCCCTCTGCCGCTCCCCGCTCCCTCAATTTCGCCGGAGGCGGCGGCGGCGCGGGGAGGATGCCGAGGCGGCGGGGGCCGAGAGGGCGGTCGAGGTGGGCCGGGCGCTTTCGGGGATCTCGTCGAGGGCCGCGGAGACGGTGCTCTCGGCTCAGGTCATCTTGGCTGCGGTTAGGGCGATGGCGGTTGAAGAGAGCGGGAGATAGAGAGGTAATGATTGATTTCTTCGTTTTTTTTAATTTAATTAAAGCATTAAGTTCTTGTGTGATGGTTGTTTATGGTTTCGAGATGGGTAAAAATTGTTTCTTTTTGGATAGGTGTGTAATTAGGATGCAATTGGATGTTTTAGCTGGGGGAAACAAATAGAGATTTGGTTTCGAGATGGTTTGAAATTGCTTCCTTTTTTTGTAGAAATATTCAGTTATTGATGCAATTGGATGAATTGCTGATTATATCTATTTAATTTTGCTGCAATGAGAGATGGCTTTTTGATGAATTGTTGATTGCAAGGGGTAAGATAGATTTCGTCCTTTCTATATAAAAAAGTTGTTGTAGATTACATGATTGTGAAGAGGGGAAAAAAATGCTGCTTTCAGGATCACTGTGGAGTTCAGCCAACAATAAGGATGCCATTGGATGTTTAATTTGGAAAGAAACATAATTTTTCGGGTTTCACATATTTGTAGTTGCAAAATTAGAGCGGAACACAGAGAATTGTTAAACTTAAGAGGTATGATTGATTATAACCTTTTCATACACATGATTCTTATATGATGTTTAGGTGCAAGGTTAAAACTTGTGTTTTTTCTACAGTTATAGAGTTTAACCAATACTAATGGTGTGGTTCGATGGTTTAATAGGAAAAATAAAATTGACTTTTAGGCTTTCACAGATTTGGAATTTGCAGTTTTTTTAATTCTTTATATTGACTAAGGGAGAGACTCTAGAGAATTTATCTACCTTGTGTATTAAAAACTATGAATAGTTTTGTTGGCTTTTAGTAGTCAGGGAGAATAGTAAGGGAGCAACTAGTGTAGTTTTTTTTTTTAATTTCATCGTATTATTTTTTTGGGATTCAAACTCTACATGCCACCTAAAACTATTAGGTCATGTTTAGATGTTGGATTTGTACTTTGGATTTACGACAATGTTAGAAATTCAAAGAATCCTTGACAATCTATATATTTAATTTTGAGCTTGGCTTGTAGGATAGTGTAGTGGAAAGTTAGTGTTGAAAAGAGAATCCAAATATACTTGTTTGTTTGAGAAGAAAGTGATACAGTTGGAAAGTGATTTATGGCCCCACTAAAGATTGATTTTATATTTAAAGTAAGGTACGATGATAGGTAGAAACCATTATATTTAAACTTTTTAAATTTATTAGCAAACCTTTTAAAATGATTTTTAAAATTTTTATTTTTAATTTTTTTCTTAGTTTCTTTTTTTATTCTTTTACATACATATTGGGGTCCATGATATTAAAATCTATCCAAAGTTCTCCCATTTCGCTCCAATTTCTGCCAGCGGATTTTTCTTAGTTATCCCACATACTTTTCTCGAATTTTGTGAATGTCCCGCTTGTCATTACTTGTACCAAACAACAAAAGAGGTAGATGGATTGATACTTCCGAGAAAAAGTAGAGTCGGTTCCACAGTATTTTGTTGGATTCTCACACTATCTTAGAAAACAAACAAGGCCTTAGTTTTGTCTCTTCTTACCTCTTAAACTATTTTTAGTCTCTACTCCCTGAATGCCTCTGAACTATTAAATTCGTCCATGTTCACCCCCCGAACTATTAAATCAGTACCTAGTGACAACTTCAACTTTTCATCACGTTGTAAGTGTTTTAAGCTAGTTTATGAGAGAAAAGTGATAGTTTGCGGTAAGATGAAAACTCAAATTAGTTTGTGGGCAAGCATGCAATGAATTCAAGAGTTTAGGGGGGCATGTATAGACTAAAAATAGTTCAAGAGGTAAGAAGGGACAAAACTAGTTTAGTGGGCAAATAGAGACTGGGTTTTTTCAAGGTGCAAATCACATTTATTCAACATTGGATGTTGGTTGCATATAAGAAAGAGATGTAAAATCACACCTTTGGGAGGATAAAAATAAGGGGGAAACTACTATAAGTTAATATCTTTAGTGTATGTTGGAAAATTACAATAAAGAGAAGAAAAGAAATTTGACTTGGATTCCTTTAATCTCGATTACAATTCGATTACAAAAGAGAGGAGAACGAACTTGGTTCTCCCCTTTGTTTAAATCTGGGTTCTTCACGGTGGCGATGGAGTGCCTCCCTCGAATGCTCGCGTCAAGTTTGCTCTTCATTGACGATCCGCACGTCTTGATTCACTGGAACGATATCTTCTCCTCACAATTTGACGTTGTGGAAAACTTGCGTGGCAAGTTTTAGAACTCTGAACGAGTTGATAACTCTGAACGAGTTTTAAACTCTATGAAAGAGTTGATTTAACCGAAGGTCGAATATAAGCCAATGATGAAGACTTTTTGTTGTCGAAATTGAAGATGATCTTCGTTGAGGGGTGGTGCCGATCTCCTCAAAAGCTCGCCCAAAGATCTCTCCTGTTGCCGCCAAGTCCCAGATCCGAGAAATGCCCTCCTGAACTCCATTGAGTTTACCCATATTTATAGGGAATTAAGGGGTGTAACCGTTCCCTTAATTCTCTCCATCATGGGGTTGAGAGGGGTGTAACCGCCCCCTTAACCTGCTCCCAAGTGGAGCGGAAATCCCTCAGATCATGGAGGAAAAACGGTTCCTGTAACCGTTCAGCTCTTGCTTGAACGAGTCAAACGCCCACGTTGGCGTTCAGGACCCTAACTCCGCATTTTAGACTGGAGACGCAGAGTTGGGTACCCGCTGAGCGTTGACAAATGCGAGGGTTGACCCCGGCGTTTCGATGTTGTAATGTGAGTTCGACCCTCGCGTTTTGATGTTGCAACGTGGGTTCGATCCTGGCGTTTTGATGTTGTAACGTGGGTTCGACCCTCACGTTTTGATGTTATAACGCAGGTCCGACTCCAGCGTTTTACTGTTGACACACGGGGAGGACCTTCGCGTTTTGGTGTTGATACACGGGGAGCACCTCCGCGTCTTGCCTTGAAGAGATTATCACCAAGCAATCTCTTGTCATAGCGTTGCAAAGATCATTGTCTTGTAATCTTCGTCTTGGCTCCTTGAGAATATGAGAGTCGTCAGATTGTAACTCCCGATGTTGATTGTGAATGTTGTTGAACTAGAGGTCTCATCGGTTGTCGTGAAGGTCGTCAGATTGTAACCTTCATCGATCTACGTGAAAGTCTTCAGATTATAGCCTTCTGAAAATCGTTAAATTGTAACTTCCATTATCGGTGTTTGATGGGGGATAAGCTATCTATTGTCATTTTTAGACAGCCTACATTTAGGAAGATGAGAAAGGTGATGAATGAGTCACAGAAGAGTTGAATTAGTTAACAAAGAGCAAATGCTTCTCTTGATATCTCTCCATCAATCATACAAAGTTGAAGTCTCAAGTCTCCATTGCTTATGGTTGATTATGTAAAAAGTTCAAACATCTCCCTGGAATTGACTCGAAGCAATTTTGTTTGTCTAACCCCTATAAGTTTTGGTCGATATGAAAGGTTTTGGATGACTTTGATTTGTGGGGAGTGGCAAGGGAGCTGGTGTAGAATCACTCCCCTAAAATCTGATTAGATACAATTAACCCATGTGAGAGCCAGCTGAAGAGTTTCATAATCTTGATTAAGATTGTCTCATGATTACTATATTAGATGTCCTCTCCATGTCTCAGGCTGCAAAAGGACTGGTTGGATTTTAATTTTTTAGATGAAATTTCAACTAAGGATGATGGAGGAATATGTTTTGGTGGCATTGGGTTTGAAGAAAGGTTGTGTAGCTTTTTTTTGTTGCCTTAGCTAAGAGAGAGGAGATACAAAGGAATAAGCTTAGGTTTGTGGCTTTGGTACCGAGAGAGGTTTGGAGTGGTTTGTTGTTTCTTTTTCTTTTGGATTTTTATAGATGATACGAGAAGAGTGACTTATTAGTAGGTAATTGGAAATATGGGGATCTTTTTGAATTTTTTTTTTTTGCGCGATGATTTGTATTTCCTTGTTGTCTTTATTCACTAAAATTTCTTGCTGTGGTTTTGATGCTACTAATATATTCAAGTAAAAATACTACGGTAATAGTTGTAGTTTGTAATCTTACCCTTAATGGTCAAAGTTTCTGGACTTTCCCTTGCTTAACTGCTATACTTATATATATATATATATATATATATATATATAAGCTAGGAGTAGACCTATCTTCAGAGTCAGTCAGCAGTTGGCCTATGTACCTGGGCGCAGTAAGATATATAGATCCATATTTGAGTGAGAGAGTGGGTTGATCTGTCCACGGTTGATGCACCAGGATGGAATTGTAGTAGTAGTAGTGGTCTCATAGGAGGGGCATTATTAGCAGTAGGTGTGGCTCTTTGGATATGAAAGAACTAATCTACCTTCTATAAATATAAAGTTGCTGCTTTCCTCATGAGAATTCACAGCTTGAGTAAGTAGGTAACCTAGGTCCTTTCTGGTCTGAGGGAAGTAGTCCCAAGTCAGTAGCGAGGACACCACTCTGAGAACCCAAAAAGTAAGATCCCATCCCGTGCACGAAAAGCATAACAAAAATGTCTTCTCCTTTTTCAGAGAATGTGTAAACATCCTAGAGTAGAGGGGGAGGCCCATTTCCATTGCTGGGAGCCTGGGACCGAGGGAAAGAGGGCAGTTATTATAGATATGTGTGTGTGTGTGTGTGTGTGTGTGTGTGTGTGTTTGTGAGTGAGTGCCTGCGTGTGTGCGTGTGCATCCCATGTTAAGTTACAAACCTAGTCCTTAAGAGGTTCCAACCTGGAAATTAACTGTTAGTTAGGCATATCTCGTCTTGGATATTTACCAAGCTAGAGAAAACCATCACTGTCCCCATGGAAACAACACTATACACGTCCTACACTGGATTATCAATTTCGGTTGTATGAGGTATAGGTTGAATCCAATTTGAATTTCTGATATCTTAGTGGCTGTTTTATTCAGGTTCATTTTTTCGTAATCTTTTCCGCTTAAAACAGTTTCATGTTTTTTTAAGTTATAAGAACCACACACTGGTTATGTACTTACCTCTTACTAGGAGATCGATGACTATTGACCAGTTCGACTGATACAGATGTTTTCTTATGATAGAATTTCTTCTACCATTAAGTTCAAACTACAAAGGAGTCCTCTTTGGTTCGTGTCCACGTTCCTTTTCCTCTTGTGGTCATCATCTTGGTGGTTTTTTTAGTAAAATACCTGAAGTTCAATTTTCTCTCATTGATAAACAACTCAAATGAAAAAAGTAAGAGAACATAGAGAAAGACATTTCTTCTAGAAGGCGAAAATTCATTAATGCCGGCACACTCTATCACATGAATGCAACTCATTCTAATTTTACTATTATTGCCAAGTTTTATTACATCCACTGCAAAAAAGTTGACCCAAAATTTGACATGGAAATAGGATACTGTTTTAGATAACGTGGCTTTGCCTAGAATATTTGATCGGAAGACTTCCTAAAAGTAAGATGAGGAGTCTACCTTGTCATTGTTTTCCAATGTGTTCAAATAGTTCAGTTTATATGGGATGTAAACCTTTTGACATTTCTAATGGGAGTAAGGTGGTAATATGAGCCTAAAATTATGTACGTAAATAATACAGCTGGGGGATGAAACATACTGCAGCTACAATAACTTTCCTCCCATTTCTACTCAAATTGGAGGGAAAATGTCAGAACGACAGCATTCAGAGGTGCCACATAGACTTTCCTTATCTAACTATGCTACAACAACTTTATCCATTCTACCACTACAAAAGCGAACAACCAAACGGTCCCTTTGTAGAAAAATTCACAGAGTGGTTGTCAAGATGACATTATTTTACTGACATGACAGCATTACAAGTAATTTGAGGTAACTGTCAATAAACTGCCTGTATAGGCTTTAGTAGTTTAAAGGCTTTCTACCAACAGTCTTCATTATGGGTAAATTTGTTATTTCGTACCCTTCTAGTCCCAACAATTCTTTGCTTCGTGTTGCTCACACCTATCAGCACATACATGTGCACATGGAGATATATATGCACATTTTTTTAATTAAAAATGTGTTCTTATATCAGTTGGCTTTTATGCCCGTTAAGCCTAATATGGCAATTTAGAACGATTTAAAAGATTATTTTGGTCAGTGTTCCTTTTCTTTCTATTTCATCGCTGTGTTTTAGTTGATATTACTCTGCACAAGGACATGGACAATCAAATTTTCATCATTATGTTTTGTTTTATGTTACACATAAGAACAATCACTCTTATGTTTTAGTTTATATTCTCGTTAGCAGGAAATATTTTACTTGCCATCTGATTCTTGTGACTGCAGGAAACTGCAACTAAACTAATCAGTAAAGAAATCGGGAATGCTGCTCAAGGTGTTCGGCATTTTCTCCCCCATTTTTGCCCTCTCATTTCCCATTAGATAAGGGTCTGAAATGTGAGCAGTGGTGAACAATTCCACTTTCGTTTTCTTTCATCAGAAATTGCTGACAGTTGCATTTCTTTCAAAATACGGACTGATCTTGGGATTGTAAATATTTGATTCTGTTAGCAAGACATCGTTATATATGAAGTAAATTAGTGATTGCATTCCGTATTTCTTTTCCTAACCCTGAGTAAAGGATACTTATCGACGGCGCATGACTTAGTGAGATTTGGCGAAATCAGATGGTAAAATTGTGAGGTTATAGCTGGAGCAAACAATATCTATAGCTATTGCCTACCTTTGGATCATAAATTTCACTTTACTGTGTCCTCAATCTAGTGGATGTATTCTGATGGAGTTTTGCTACAGGGATCCAAAATATGGGACCAATAAGGGGGATAAGTGAGGTGTCCCTGTCCTCAATCCAGTGGATGTATTCTGATGGAGTTTTGCTACAGGGATCCCAAATATGGGACCAATAAGGGGGACAAGTAAGGTGTCCCCCTCTTATTGGATAATGAGTTGGTCATCACTAATGATAGCCAACTCGTTATCCAATAGGAGGGGGACACCTTACTTGTCCCCCCTATTGGTCCCATATTTTGGGTCCTTGAGGAATTTTTCATTCTGATGTATACACTTGATGATTTTTTGGTTATGTTAATATGGGACCAATAATGGGGACAAGTGAGGTGTCTCCCTCCTATTGGATAATGAGTTGGTCATCATTAATGATGGCCAACTCGTTATCCAATAGAAGGGGAACACATCACTTGTCCCCCCTATTGGTCCCATATTTTGGGTCCCTGAGGAATTTTTCATTCTGATGTATATACTAGATGATTTTTTTGGTTATGTTAATATTTTGTTTGAGTAGGGCCCTGGTATGGCTGCAACCTAACCTCATTCATTCTGCAGTTTGTTTGAAGTTCACTAAATGTTGGTCTTAAAGGCTTATGTTCTAGGGTTTGATGAAAGGATGGGGACCAAAATTGACAGGCAACGGTAACATCTGTTTCCACACATGTTGGTATTTAGTCTCTTGTCCCACCAACAGTCCCTCTAATCTTGACTAGTCCAGTGTGCTTTTAATTTTCTAGTTTTGCATGGTTATTTGCACTTTGGTACCTTAAAGTTTATATTTTTTTTTAATTTAGATACCCTTAAAATATTTATTAGGGTTTTCTTCCCTAAAAACTATCTTCGAGAAATGGTCATTCTATAAACTTTCCTTTGATGGTCAATTTAGATGTAAACCGTCATTAAAGAATTTTTTTTTGTTGGGGGGGTTATTCATTGGTGTAATTTGGGGGATAATGGGATAATTTTTGGAACATCATTTTTTGGTGTTATTCATTGGGGTAATTGGAACTGGAGTCAACTTTGTGGTGTTATTGGTTTGTTGGGGTAATTGGGGGACAAATACTCCACTTTCCCCTAAATTACACCAACTATATAAAAATCCCCTTCACCCCTTCCTCATAATTACCCCATATTTACCCTATCCTCCATATTGAAACAATGTTGTTCCACTTTGAAGGCAATTGGGATAATTTTAAAATATTTTTGTATTACTTAACTAATACATGCTAATTATATTATAAATATATGACATAATATATAAAATATAACATATATTAATATTTTAATAACATAATTTAATAACATATATTAATAATATTATATAATAATAATTATAGTATAACGTTATTTATTATAATATTATATAATATTATAATAACATATATTAATAATATTATGTAATATATTATTATATAATATTAATTAGTAATTATAGTATAACGTATTTATTATAATATTATATAATATTTTAATAACATATATTATTATAATATATTATTATATAATTAATTTATAAAATATTATTATGGTTATTATATATATGACATATTATTATAATATAATATAATAAATACGTTGAATAAAGTAAAATATTATAATATTTTATAAAGTACATTATATCCTATGATACTATATTATAATATATTAAATTAAATAATATATTATTAAAATATTATATTATATATATTATTCATATATTATATCAATTATTATATAATGTAGCAACTAATATAATGTTAATTAGTAATTATTGTATAACATATTATATTTTTGTATAAATAAAATAATGTATCATATTAAATATTATATTATTAAAATATTATATTAAATATATTAATATTATATTATATTAATTATTATATATAGTATAGCATGCTAATATAATATAATATAATATAATATAATATAATAATTAATAATAGTAATTTGTAAGTATAGTACAATATATTATATTTTAATATAAAGTAAAATAATATTTATATTATAATAATATACTAAATAATATACTAAACCAATTGGATAAGTTAATTTAGAAGTAATTAATAGATAAAATTATATTTTAAATAAGGTGTCATATCATCAATTATCCCACATGAATTGTCAAATCAAATGCTCAAATTATCCCATTATCCCACTTTATCCCACTTTACCCCACTCAAAATATCTTAAAGGGACAAAATTGTTCCATTGGAACAATTTTCCCACTTGGCCCCAATTTGTCCCAACCAATAACCCCCCCTTACAATTAAATCACTTGAGCTTACTTTTCAGTTAAGTTTTTTAGATGATTGACCCCATCTAACCTCCATTAAGGATAATCTCTATTAGATATTTGACAACTAATCATTATAGCAAATCACCTTCGGTGGTCAACTTATATATAAACCATCGTTAAAGTTTTTTTTAAATTTTTTAGAACAATCAACCACATGAGCTTACTTTTCAGTTAATTTTTTAACTGATTGTCCACACCTAACCTCTATTAAGGATCATCTCTACTTTGTAATTGATAAGTAATAATTACAACAAAACTAAGAAAACTTGATTTAAAAGTGGGCCTAGGTGGTTGATTACATCTAAAAATCGTTTAAAGATGGTTCACATGTAAATTAATAATCAAAGATGGTTTCTGTAGAATGACCTTACTTTAAAGGTGGTTTCTGGAAAATAAACATTTTCATTATAAAGGAGAAATTTTACAAAATTATTATGAATTTTTAGCTATTTTGCACAAAAATAATGCAACTTAATTTCTTATTAACGAAAATATCAAAAGCTTTCAACTCAAAAAATAAAAAATAAAAAATAAAAAATAAAAAATAGAAAACTAACCAACTAACTAATATAGAATGCTAAAATCTATACATGTGTTAAATGTCATGAACTGTGGTTTTCCTTCTACAAAATTACTATGCATTTTTTTAGCAGAAAAACAAGGGAAAGTCCCTATTCATTTTATTCATACATGAGAGTAGGGAACGAGATAGTGTCCTACAAAAATAATAGTAGAAATATATTCTTTCTCTCAAATTGAAACATGAGACCTTCTTCATAATTACATCAATAAGTGTGACTATAGGATCCTAGCCGTCATTCACCATAACATTTATATAAATATGGACTAAAGCCAACCACATGACCATAACAGTGGCGGAGCCAGGATTTTTAACATATGGGGTCCTAAAATTATTGATAAGACTTTCATTCAGTTTCATACATCAAAACCGGTGGGGGAAGGGGAAGGGTTTTAATTTTTCTCTAGTTTGTTTACTACTGTACAGTCTGTACTACGTGATAAGAGAAATTGGAAAAAAAATCGTGAAAATATGCAGCTCAGCAAACTCGAACTCTGGTGGATTACTGGGGTCCTGGAGTGTTAAACCATTGGGCCATTGCTGCACTTATGTTTTTTATATGTAATATCTGGTACATATTTAGATTTTACTGGGGTCCTGGGTCCCATTGGACTCAATGTAACTCCGCCCATAAGAGAGAAAGAAAAGTTTCCGACATTATTCCCAACAAAACAGAAGTATGCATATGGTTATCTGCTTCAAGCAGTTTCAAAAGAAAGTGAATACTTACAAAACTAATTACAAAAGTAGAAATAGGCCTGGTCTTTCAGATTTATGCATGAGGTCTCCTCGCTGCTTCTTCTCCTTGCACCTCTCTTTTGTCTTCCTCTTCACGCACTCCCCGCACTTCTTGCATTCTCTTTGGATTGCTCGAGACTGGAATAGTTGGAAGTTCCCGTCCTTCCAATTGCTCTGGGTGTTTCACTGAGGGCGTGTGATGGACAGATCAAGCGCATACGCTCGTGCTGAAATCCGCTAGTTTCAAAATATTTTCAATTCAATATTTCCTCAATTCAAAACCAAATCAAAAATCAATTTCAACCCAAGTTTTCTACTACCAAGAAGAATCTATTCCATCAATTTTCACACCACACAATCTAGTATTTCTAAATTCACTATTAGAACTCAAGGGCTCACAATCCAAACTAAAAACGGGGACTGTTGTGCGCGGCGGAAGCTTCGAGGAGCGACACGAATAATAACTCGAGATAAATCACAACTAATAAGCAAATCACAACCACATCAAGAACAAATGATTTACGTGGTTCGGCAAGTTGCCTACGTCCACGGGGCAAGGAAGGGGGAGTTTTTACTATTAGAAATTAAGAGAATACAAATAGAGTTACAAATCTCACCGATCAAACCCTAAAACAAAGCTCTAGATCTCTCACAAATCTCTCACAATTGGATGCAACAATCCTCTCTCAAAGACTGCTCAAAATCTCTCACAATTGGATGCAACAATCCTCTCTCAAAGACTGCTCAAAATCGTCCATGCTTAACCCTAATTAATCAGGTTTAGGGTTATATATCAACTCAGAACGAACCGGGTCAAAAACCAAGCCCAGCCGAAAATCAGTCTGCGGTCGACCGCGACGATCGACCGAACCAATAACCCGAGAGCAGAATTGATTACAGTCATGGCGTGGTCGACCACGGCGGTCGACTGAATCTCATCCCGAGACAAAAAAACCTACAGGGTCCTCGCGGTCGACCGCCTTCAGCTCCGAGTCCTAGTGGCCTTTGTGCACGTTCGTGATCGACCACGACGGTCGATCGCCAGTTTGCCTGGTTGATTCTTCTGCTGTTTTCCTATACTATCTCGCCATTTTTTCAATTCTCTATCTCGGCGAATGTTTCTACCAAAACTGAGTCGACACCAAATCATCCAATAATTCCGTAACAAGTCCGGGAACCAAACTAGAGCTGAAACGCGATCTCCCCTCAATCTGAATCAACAGATTAAACCGGCTGCATCTGAAAGACTGCATACGTATCCTCTTGTCCAAGGAATCAAGCCGAACGTAGTTCACCCAAATGGCCTCCAAAGGCCTCAACACTGAAGAATGTTCAAAAGCTTCAAACAATGACCAAATTTTACTCCTGAAACAACTTTGGTCAATATATCTGCAGGGTTGTCGTTCGTGTGGACCTTCTCTAATATGACGTCTTCATCATCCAAAACGTCACGAACAAAGTGGAATCTGACATTGATGTGCTTCGTGCGCGCATGATAAACCTGGTTCTTTGCCAAATAGATAACTGACATGCTATCACATTATACCCGAATGGTCTCCTGTGCAATCCCCAAGTCCTCCAATAATCCACGTAACCACAAAGCCTCCTTCACAGCTTCAGTTACTGCCATATATTCTGCCACTATGGACTGAAGTGTACATCGCCAACATACAGGTGCACCTGCTAATGTAAAAGCATAACCTGAAGTGACCGGCGCTTGTCAATATCTCCAGCATAATCTAAATCACCGTGTAGAAAGACTGTCTTTACATCCATCTGGACCAAATCCAAATCCAACTGTGCCACCAACGCCAATAAAATCTGTATCGACGAATGCTTTCACAACGGGTGAAAATACCTCATTGTAGTCAATGCCCTCAAGCTGTGCATATCCCTTGGCAACTAATCTGGCTTTGAACCGAATGTCCCCAATAGAAGATCCCTCCTTCTTCGCATATACCCACTTGCAACCTATAGCTCTCTTACCCTTAGGTAGATGTGCAAGTGTCCAAGTATCGTTCTTCTGAAGAGACCGCATCTCTTCCTCCATAGCTTCCCTCCACCTGATCGAATCGGGGCTAGACTCTGCCTCCCTGAATGTGGATGGAACCATATCATCAACGACCTCCACTGATAATGCATATGCGACCATGACATCATTATACCTAGATGGCCGACGAATTACTCTCTTCGGTCTATCTGCTGCAATGGACCCTTGAACATGACCTTATTCCTGAGTCCCATAATCCACTGTATCATCTGTCATCTCATCTCCTCCCAGTGTCACCTCTGTAGGAGCCTCGATGGATACAATGCTCTCTGGAGTGGGTGAAGTCACATCATCCTTCACTTGCTGTGATATCTCTCCTATATGGTCTCCCTCCACCTACTGAGGGACTTGAGGCCTCATCATGTACGCCTCATCAAATGTGACATCTCTGCTAATAACTATCTTCTTATCCTGTGGATCCTATATCTTGAAGCCCTTGACTTCATCTCTAAATCCCACAAATGTTAGCCCTTATGTTTTGATGATGTTTTACAACCACCATTAACGGTACTAATGGCTTATTGAGTGCAAATGTAGCAAATTCATTTATCAAGCTTGTTAGTGCCATTCATGGAGGATTGGATGGAATATGCGCTTCAACAATGATATCCAAAGGAGGAGGAGGCATAATGATGAAGCAACGTTATTTCAAGAACAACAAATTCAAATAAAAGCTTCATCCGATTCAAGCTATATCAAAGCTCAAGTATTGTTTTCAATATGAGGATATTAGCTATCTTTTACTTTCTCTCTAGTGCTAGAATGTAGGCAAAGAGTTATTGATGTCACTTGAAGCTATTGGGACTCACACACACGTTTTCATACTTAAGCTTTTAAGCGTTTTTTCACAAAATACTGTTTTTCACAAGTATGAGGACCTATCTGAAAAATTCTTTTTCCAAACAGTTTGTTTTTAGTGTTAAAAACATTTTACAAAGTTTCATAATTTTCAGAGGTCAAATAAATATTTTCTAAATATTTTTGTGTGAGTATAAATACTATTCTGGAGCGTATCAGAATGCGGTCGACCGCACCGGTCGACCGCACTTAAGAGCTTCTGTCACTGGACTCCAGAGAGGTCGTCGGTCGACCGGTGCGGTTGACCGAAATCTCGATTTTTCTATCGGTTGACCGCACCAGTCGACCGATGATGTTTCTGCTTATTTTTTGAGTTTTCAAAGTTGTTCGCGGTCGACCGGATTTTTCGTCGGTCGACCGAATTCATCTTTTCGGTCGACCGAAAGTTCTGGCGGTCGACCGAGAGTTTATTCGGTCAACTGAGAGATTTTTTCAAACGGTCGGTTGCCTTGGTTACTGTGCTATCATTTAACTGTGTTTGGCACAGTCTGTGGCAATAGTCTGAACAGGAGATTATTTTCTCATTTGGGAAGATTGGGTTGTGATTTTAAAATGATTAATCTATCCTATTTAAACCATTTCTCCTTCATCTTCTAAGTTGCCCTAACTTTTGCTGAAAAACCAGAGAGACGCTGTCTTCTGAGAAAAATTTTCAAACTCTGTTTTCTGTGGTTTTTCTCTGTGTTTCTTGTGTGAGTTCACTTCCCAAGCTTCAGTAGTCTTTCTCTTTGCCATAGGGACCTGTAAAGAGAGAGTCTTGCACCATCTCTACTGTTGTGTGAGTGTGATCTTGTGTAGATCAACTGTGAGGGAGTGTGATCTGTTGAGATCAACTGTGTAGTGAGAGATCGTGAGGGTATCGCTATGTAGACGAAGTTCCGGCTTCCAAACCGGGTGCGTAGTGGATTTCTCCTCGAGAGTGGGGAGCGGGGACGTAGGTCAGAGGACCGAACCTCGTTAACACATCGCGCGTCAAAGGATAACGATTCCTAACCCTCTCTTATTTACTTTGATTGCATTAGAATATTGTGGATTGCTTGTCTTTGTTTTTATTGCATAATTAGAGCCTCTTGACCCTAATCACCCCCCTCTAGGGTCCAACAATTGGTATCAGAGCTTGGTCTCTATATTAATTTTTGGTTTAACCACCTTAGAGAAAAGATCTAATGGAGGCCTCTTTGAATATGCATATGTTAGAAGGACAATCCATCACTAGACCACCACTCTTCACCGGGAGCAATTTTGCTTATTGGAAGGCTAGGATGAGAATTTATCTTTGTTGCATTGATCTTGACATCCTAGAGCTCATAGAAAAGAAATATGTAGAAAAGTCCAAAGTTGAGAACATGTCCGATGATGAAAGGCACCTAGCCAATCTCAATGCTAAGGCCATGAACGCTTTAATTTGTGGTCTTTCTCCAAATGAATATAATAGAGTTTCCACGTATGCAACCGCATACGAAATTTGGGTAAAATTATGTATCACACATGAAGGAACCCCCCAAGTTAAGGAATCTAAGATTAGTGGACTTATGCATGATTATGAGCTATTTAAAATACTTCCAAATGAATCCATTAATGCTATGTTTTCCCGTTTTACTAATATCATCAATGAATTACATGGTCTTGATAAGCAATTGTCCATTCAAGAGATGAACTACAAGATACTTCGCTCCTTGACTCCGGTATGGGAGCCCAAAGCTACGGCTATTGAGGAAGCTCATGACCTCACCACTCTACCACTTGATAGCCTTATCGGGAAGCTCAAGGTCCATGAGAAGAAGCTCAAAGGGAAGGAGAAGGAGGAAATGCCATCACGAGAAGTTGAGGAGCCATCACCAAAGTTGAAGACTATAGCTCTCAAAGGAGCTAGTGACAACTCCTCTTCGTCATCGGATAGTGAAGTTGATTTTTCTAGAGAAGTGGCTCATCTCTCTAGAAGAATCTCTAGACTTATAAAAATGAACAAGAAATTTAATCCCCGATCTAACAACAAGTTTTCCTCTCGTGTAGGTAAATGTTTTAAGTGCAATGAACCGGGTCACATCGCTAAGGATTGCCCCAAACTCAAGGAGAAGTACATGAAGTACAAGAAGAAGAAGGCTATGTATGCCGGATGGGAAGAATCCGAACCAAGTGATTCGGATAGTGATGATGAGGGAGCTAAACTTGCTCTTCATGACCCAAATGTTTGTTTCATGGCAAATGAACATGAGGTAATATCCGAGGCCGAAAGTGAATCTTTCTATATGCAATATGACATAGCTATGGCTTTAGAAGAGTTGAATTTTGAATTTAAGAGAATGTCTAAAGAATACTCTTCTTTTAAAAAGTTGCATGCTTCTTGTGATATTAAGCTAGAACAACTAACAACCTCTCTTGCACTAAAAGATGAATGTTAGACCCTAGAGGAGGGGTGATTAGGGTCTTATGCTAATCTAATCCGATTAAATGCCAATTAAAATTAATTAACTAATATATTCTTGCAAGATAGATATACAAAGAGTTATGAGCAAGAATATGCAATATACAAGGTG
>BQKN01064141.1:274947-294678 GCA_022839385.1 Asparagus kiusianus
TTAACCAAGGTGATGATGAACGGGAAGTGGATGATAATGCCAACATGAACACCCCTCCCGTCAATAACAATAATGGGGGTGGCCCTTCAGATGATAACAATACGAAGGAGGATCACGTTACTTCTCCCCGAAATCACTCGAAGACAGATACGAGTGAGGATAATAAAATGAGGGACTTGGAGAGCAAAATCAACTCGTTGATGAATGCTCAAGAAGTGAAGAGGTCCGGAATATCATGTCCATACCCAAGGGAATGGGAATCGATTCCATATCCGGCGAAATTCAATTTGATCAATTTCACGCCGTTTGATGGAAAGGGTTCCCCTACCCAGCACTTAATATATTTTAAGTCTCACTTAGGAATAATCTCCGAGAATGAACCTCTAATGGTGCGGTCATTCGTTAGCACTCTTTGAGAAGCAACCTTTGATTGGTATCGCCGTCTCAAGCCGGGGAGTATCAACAGTTAGGATGACATGGAGGATATGTTTTTGACAAACTTCTTCGATGACGACACCGAGATTTCAATTGGTACATTATTTGATGAGAAATAGAAAAATGGTGAGACGGTTGAAAACTTCGTCAAGAGGGTCCGGAACAAAGCAATGAACTGTAGGGATCCGGTCAGTGAAGACTTCATCCTCGAGACTTGTCACAATAATATTTCGTTGGACATCCTCGAAGCTATGGGAATGACACCACCAAAGACTTGGAAAGATTTGAAAGTGCGAGGAGAACGAGCCGAAAGATTCCTTAAAAGGAAAAAGACTGAAAGGGGTCAAGCGGCAAATAATACTCCACAGTAGAACTTTGTTCCTAAAGGTAAAGGAAAGGCACAAGCGAATGCGGTAGACGCGAACCAAACCTTCGAAGTACAAGCGCAACCGCAACAGCAACAGAAAGCGCCTCAATAATCAAGGTGGCAACAACAGCCTCAGAAACAAAAGACTTCGGAACCAAAATTACCGAAAGTTTACTCATTCAAAGAGGAGGAAGTTCCCGGTATTTTCAAATACCTCATAGAGAACAACAAGATCAAGTTGCCGCCGATCCAGGATCAGGAAGATGCTAAAAGAATTAATGATCCAAAGTACTACGCATTCCATAGAGCGGTGCATCATCCTACCAAAGCATGCTACGCCCTCAAGGACAAAATTCAGGCTTTAATCGATATCGGGGTCATCACTATGAAGCAACCTAAGGAGAAGAAGGTGGGTGCGAATGCAGTGTCGATCAGTTTCGGATCCGTTCCCCTGAACTGGTTTCAGCCTGAGCTAGTGGTAAACGCGGTAGTAAAGACCATGAACGATGATTCTCACAAACAACGTCAGAAGGGGCTGGTGCCACACACAGCCCCAAATGGCGAGATTCTTTGGGTTCACCCCGATTTAATTAGAGATGAACAATGGACTGGATCCTCTTCCAAGAAAAGGACAAAGGGAAAAGGTAAGTCTTGTTGCGGAGCCTCTGCTATGCCAGGAGAAGATGACGATAGAATTCCTACTTTCCCGCTCTCTAAAGATGAACAGGAAGCCTTTGTTACCAGGAGTGGGAATGAATACCACTTCAAATATCCGGAGGCCTCCGAGCAGTTAGCTAAACAAGGGATGACCAAAGCTATTCCTTCCAAGACATTGGCGGAAATGGGGGTGATCGCGACTCCCTCAGCACCCGTAGTTGTAGAAAAAGTCCAACAAAAGCAAAAAGGGAAAGAGCCTGTACACCAGGAAGTCCAAAACTCGACGCAGTCTCGGTTCAATCTACCGATTGGGAGAGACAAACCGGGAACTTCAAGCTCTCCACCTTGTTTCGATATTATGGCGCAACTAGCTAATATACCGGCTAAAATAACACTGTATGAATTGTTGCATCTTTCAAAGGACACAAGGGAAGCGTTACAAGAGGCCTTATCCAATTCTGAAGTTTTCCTGACTCGGATCAAGCCATCTCCCGAAGAATCAGAGCCGCCTGTCCAACACTGCAATCTTGCGACACACCACTTTCCCTGCATTTCTTTTACCAAAGAAGACATGCAGACGAAGAACTCAAAGCATGATCGACCCTTGTACTTCACCGGACATATTGGCTCCAGCGTAGTCAACCGGATCCAAGTCGATCCGGGTTTCGTCGTCAGCATCATGCCACTCTGATTGATGTATAATCTCAGAATACCGGCTAGTAAGCTAGCTTCCACGGGCACTATAATCTACGGATTCAACACCAGTGGGTCCAGACCATTGGGAAAGATTCGAGTAAAATGCCAGATCGGGGACTTGAAGTCAGAAGTTACCTGTTACGTGATTGACGCGGAAACATCCTATAACTTACTGTTGGGTCGGCCCTGGATCTACGGTAATCTTATAGTCCCGTCAACTCTTTATCAGTGCCTCAAATATGTGAACACTAATAATGAAGTCAAGACGCTGGTCACAGATAAGCAACCGTTTAAGGGGTTGGAGAACTATTTCACCGATTCCCTTCTATACGGTGCCGAATCCGATACTGAACCATCGGCCTAAGGAACGAACAACGGGGATGAAGCTGATACCGAAGCTGGGTTTGATTATGATGGTGGTTTTGTACTTAATGATATTGTACCCATTATAATCAATCTTGACGATGAAGAATCATTAGAAAGTAGTTGTAACTGGCAACTTGCTGAAGATATTACAATAAATGATGATTTAGAGTACTCGATGTGTCTTGATAATATCACTAAGGAGCTGTATGATAACCCTGACTTGTATATGCCACTTCAATCATTTTGTATGACAAAAAAGTAGGTACAAGATGCATGCGGAATGACACTTGTCATCCACGCAAAGTCAGGAGGTGAAAGAGAAGTTATCTACGGTAAAGGAAGAGAATCTCCGATACCAGACCACTTTTTGGAAGAGGAAGACAATGATGACAAACCTACCCCTCAACTATTTAGGTATAACACAAAAGCGCGCGATCTAATGGAGAAATATGGATATGATTTCACGCTCGGAGAAGGTCTTTGCTTTGGTCGAGGTCCGCGAGTTCCGCCTCGAATGGCCTATGTACCAAAAGGAAAACCCGATGATTATTATCGCCATAGAAGAGGTTTAGGTTATGTCTCCTCATCCGATGATGAATGTTGCTGGTAGGTTATTGATCAAATTGCTAACAAAGGTAATAACGGGGATTCTTCTGATTCTTCAGCTTGGGATTCCGACGCTAGTCTTGGTGAAATGTTCAAAAAGCTAATGTCGAACATGGCTACGGTCGACCCTGCGACAATAGAGGAAGACGATCAGATGCCGACTTGGGAAGATCCTTGGGTTCATCACCTAAACCTACAGTACGATGATAGGTTTGAATAAAGAGAACATCCTACCGAGGATCAAGTGGTCCAAGTAAATATGGGAAACGAGGATAATCCGAAGCCGATATTCATTAGAGACAGCCTCCCGCCGGTTGAGAAAGAAGAGTTAATCTCTCTTATCAGGGAATACATTGATGTGTTCGCCTAGAATTATGAAGATATGCCAGGACTCGATTCGAATGTAGCGGTGCATCGTCTCAATATTAAGCCGGATGTCAAACCTGTCAAACAACAACAAAGACGGTTTCGTCCACAGATGATGGAGGCAATCAAGGCCGAAGTTAAAAAGCTTATTGACTCGGGCTTCGTTAGGGAAGAGCAACATCCCGAGTGGCTTGCCAATATTGTCCCGGTCCTTAAGAAGAACGGGAAAATCAGGGTTTGTATTGACTTTAGAGACCTCAATACTGCCTGCCCAAAAGACGATTTTCCTCTTCCCATCACAGATGTCATCATCGACAATACGTGTGGGTTCGAGAGAATGTCCTTCATGGATGGATTTTTTTGGTTATAATCAGATAAAGATGCATCCGGATGATGAAAAGCATACTGTGTTTAGGACACTGTAGACGGTAAAAATTACCGCGGCGGACTAACGAGCAAATTCGCCCACAAGTCAAGACCATCCACTTAGATGAAGAATGGAGTGTAGCCACGAAACGGACCCGATGGCGCATGAGTCCCACATTGGCCCTCACACGCCAAATCACATGGGCTCACCAGTAGGGTGAATCCGCCTTCATGAGCCAAATCCGCTTGCAGGGGTCCAAATCCGCCCTCATATGCCAAATCCGCTTGAAGAGGTCCAAGTCCACCTATGTGAGTCGAAAGCCGGGTTTCTAGGGACAAGCCTCCCCTACTTCCCGTGATGCGAGGGGAGAGAGCACAGTGCTTCAGACTCATCAGATGGCCGTCCGCAATTCAAGCGAACAAGACAGGCGCCGGACCGGCCTGCATACTCATAAATGCGGGTCACCTCACCCATCAGAATCGAGAGCCGGAGCCGTCGACATGCAGCAAGTTGCCCAAACCCACTCGGGTATGAAACATCCATTCTCCCACTCCTATTGAGGCGTGGGGAGAGGGCACAGTGTCCCAGGACCGTCAATCGGTCGCCCGGTAGCTCAGGATGTAAGTGAGCGGACAGGCATCAGAGCAGCCTGCACCCTCATAAATGCGGCTTACCTCACTCGTTCAAACCGAGAGCAAGAGCCGCCGGCGCTCAATGAGCTGGCCAGATCCATTCAAGTATCTGGCAGCCGCTGTCACGAATACGAGGAGGGGCTTTCCCACTCCTACGCGACGTGATGTAACATGCGGTTCCTCGAATGACCGTTTGTGGTACAGAGGGGCAGTAGGATGTCTTTGAACAGTGTATGGTCACATCCCATAATTCAAGGAGCAGCCAAACTGTCTCTCTCCCATTTAAGAGCTTCTTTCAGCAACCTGAAGAGGCATCGGCCAATAAATCGATAGATCGATTCATCAATTGATAGATTGATCAAAGGAGGAGGATCGACGACGAGCTCTTTGCATACTCTTGCACCGCAGCACCGTCCCCTAGTTCCGAGTCCCGATCGCCGACGAACTAGAAGATTCAAACTCTATCAACCTAAGCTTCTACTGAGTACTGAATCTCTCTCGAGCAACCTCGATCAAACCGTCCAAGGGAAGCAGACTCGGCACGAGCACCGAGCGAAGCGTCCTACAGCTACCGAAAAGTCCCCACACTAAACAAAGAGGGCATTCCCTCTGCTTCTGTTATAAACATTTGATCATTAGTTTGTAATAAGCCTTCTTATCAATACAAACGAAGTTCCCTATTTTCGGAAAATCAAATTTACACCTACAGAAGATGGCGACCACAGTGGGAGAAGCTGTTTTCTCAAGCGAAATGGTGGTAGCCCAGTTCGACGAGGTTGCTGTTGGGACGACGGTGGAGTCCCTAGAGATCGAGTTTGACAAGGCCAAGTACGAAGAGTACTTGTCTTCCTCCTCTTTCGGTGGCGAAGCGTCCTGCAAACGCCACAGAGTCGTGCGTAGGAGCCGACCTCAGACGGTCAAAGCTCCCACGCCAGAAGGCTCTACCCAAGTCTCAACGGGGAAACCCGCCCCAAAGTCTCTCCAGGCCGAGCCACAGATCGAGAGCATGGGGCAAGGGTCTGCTAAGTGGGTCGCCAAACGACCCTCGGTAACACCCGTCCCGAAAGAGATACCAGTTCATTCCGGCACGATTCATACTGCCACAGTCCACGCGGACACTCTTCTCTCTAGAAGAGCTCGCCAGCGGCGAGGAGGCAACTCATCTTATGCCGGAAGGCCCTCCAAATCAGGGGCGCCAACGAATAAAGATCAGGCCACTTGCTCAGGTGAACTTCGCTTCTCAGGTCACATCCCTGATGCAAATAAACCACCACGAGCACACGAGGCTGACCACGTAGGCGAATCCTCGAAAGTGGCCAGGTTTTGCCCCGACCACCTGACGAATAGCTCCAGAGGCAAACCAATGGACGACGACTCGCCCATTCGCCCGCACGAGCGAAGGGCTGAATCTCGCCCACATGTTGGAGTTCGCCCAGACGCGAGAGTTCGCCTGCCAAGGCAAACTCGCCCAACTCCTACATCGAGGCGTTCCGCCCAGTGTACAACAAGGGGTGCATCCCAGACCCTCTTGTGGGATCACACAGACAACCCATCTAACCTTGGGGGTATTCTCCAGTCTCCCACGGAAGATCTCCGGGATTACCTAACTCGCAAACGCACTATACATGAAGCGAATCCTCAGTGCCACTGTGAAAGGCTCATCCAGACAGTTCTCTCCGACTGTTAATGTATAGAGACGGCGAAACCTTTAGTGTTCGAAAGGCTCTCTCGACGACCCTCTCGACCAAGATCCACTCGTCAGAGGCGCCGTTGCCAAAGAGGACGCGCTACTGAAGACCTAGAGCTCCCGTCCGCCATAATCAACATGACAGACAGGGGTAAGGCGGTATTTTCCGATTCCCCAGATTCGGATTCTATTCTGGGACCTAATCCTCGGTTCGCCCGACGCAGACAAGGCGGCATATACCAGCGAACCCGTAGTCGCAAGGGAGCGAGCATCGGGTTTGATTACTCTACCCTAGCACCTCCCTCCTACGGTGAGGATGAAGTTCATTCGGTGACAGTCACGTCCCAAACCTCACACTCGAGTCAGGACGCGCTGGCGGGGGTACACATGACTGAGCTCGCCCACGAGCAGACAATGGCTCAAAAGCTGGAGGAACAGCAGGCGACCATCGACTCTCTACGAGAAATGATAGAGCAGCTTCTGAACAAGAAGAAGAAGAAGAAAAGAACCCAACGCCCCTTACCCCGGCGAACTGGGGATAAGGAGTGGGTACCTCCCCACCATCCGTCGACGGAAATGGAAGACAACAGTAATCCGCAATCCGATTACTCTTCCAAAACATCGCTAGGAACGTCTCACACCGAGGGTAGCGTCCGTGACAAGAGATTCGACGAGTTCCAAGATCAGCTCAATACGTTGAAGCTCCAGCAGAACATGAACAAGCTGGGGGTGGTCCGTCCCTACCCTATCGAATGGGATACGGTTCCATACCCAGCGAAATTCAAGCCGATTAGCTTGGCGCAGTTTGACGGCAAGGGCTCGCCCTCGCAGCACATCTACTACTTCATGGCGCAGACTGGATTCCTTACGGGGAACGATACCATTCTCACGCGACTATTCATAGGCACCCTCAAGGGGGTGGCCTTTGAATGGTTCTGTAAACTAGAACCCGGCTCTATCAAGTCGTGGGCTGACGTCGAGAGGCTCTTTTTGGCCCGCTTCTTCGACGACGACACGGAAGTGTCGATGGCCACTCTCCTTGCTGAAAAGCAACGGAAGTCGGAGTCGGTCAATGACTTCGTGAAAAGATTCCGGAATCGGTCCGTCCATTGTCGGGACCAAGTCTCTGAGTCGACGCTAATTGAGATGTGTCGCAACAACCTGTCGATCCATATTTTGTCCAAGATAGGCGCGGTAGAGACCCGGACGTGGAAGGAGCTTGTGCGTCAAGGCGAACAGGTGGAAAACATGACCAAGAGGCTGGAGGCCGAGGAACCACAGCCCAAGAAGGGAGCCGAGCCGGCTGTGCCGAAGAATCCCCCTCGAACAAGAGGAAAGGAGATCATGGCAGTCGATTCCGCCCCAGCGCCGAAGACTGCTCAAAGGCCAAAGCCCAGACAATTTGAGCAACGCCCCCCGCGGCAGTATGACTTCAAAAAAGACCAGGTGGTGGCAACGTTCGATACTCTGCTCAAGAGTGGTCAGATCAAACTGCCAGAAGCCACGAAGCCTGAGGAGGCGGACAAAACCGATGATCCGAGTTACTGTGCCTATCACAGATTCCTTGGCCACAACATAACCAAGTGCTACGTCCTCAAGGACAAGCTCTAGGCCCTCTACGACGTAGGGGTCTTGAAGAAGGAGAATGTCCAAAAGCTGGTGACCACGAACATGATCACTTTGAGCTTTAGGACAAATCTCCCAGAAGTCCAAGCTCCGGCGGGGGTAATTCCTATCCCCAAGGCAGTTTTGAAGATCACCAACGACAATCCTCACAACTAGCGGGGGAAGGGCTTGGTCCCGCAGACCCTGCCATCGGGGCAGGTAATGTGGGTCCATCTAGACCTCCTCAACGATGAACAATGGACTACAAGGCCTTCAAGAAAGGCCAAGGGAAAACATTACAACGTCGTCTATGCTACCCCAGATAAGGATGACACAGCGATAACCGCCCTGACCGATTCCGAGGAGGACACCAACGTCTTCGCCACGAGAGCGGGAAAGGAATTCGCGAAGGAATATCCCACGAGGGCAGAGAACCCGGCAGGACCTCCCAAGAGGCCAGCCGCGACGACTCCTCCCAATCCACCCGGGCCAAGCTCGAGCCGCCAACCTTTCTGGTTCAACGTGCTCGCGCAACTGAAAAGCATCCCTGCGCGAATCACCATGTAAGACCTCCTCCGGTTGTCCAGGTCTACTCGCGAGGCCCTGCAAGAGGCTTTGGCCGACTCAGAGGCGTTCGCCACCCATTTCTCGAAAGAGGCAGAAGCAGAACGAGAATGTGCGACCTGCTACCAAGTCTCCGAGAGACGGGTCCCGTGCATCACTTTCACTCCTGAAGACATGCTCATCAAGAGCACGTCTCATGATCGACCGCTGTACTTCACGGGATACATCGGGTCGGCGAAAGTGGATCGGATCCAAGTCGACCCGGGTTCTGCGTTGAGCATCATACCCATAAAATTGATCAAGCACTTGGGGATACCGCCGAAGCGTTTGTCCTCGACCACCACGACTATTTTTGGCTTTAACGCCACAGGGACGCAGACGTTGGGCAAAATCCACCTGAAATGCCGAATAGGTGACATGAAGACGGAGGTGACCTACTACGTCATCGATGCCGAGCCTTCCTACAACGTACTCTTGGGACGACCGTGGATTCATGGCAACCGAATAGTCCCATCCACGTTACACCAATGTCTCAAGTACGTGGACGACTACGAGCAAGTGAAGACGGTAGTGGCCGACAAACAACCCTTCAAAGGCGTCGAGAACTACTTCACAGACTCTCTGCTGTATCAGGACCCCGTCGAACCGCCAGTTGAAGAGCCAGAGAGCGGCAACGAGGTGGACAACGAGCCCGAGTACGGCGACAGTCTAATCCTGAACGACTTCGAGTCAATTGTAATCGGTTACGAGAGTCACAATGTAACCAATGCTGTTCAGGCAGAGGAAATTATCATGAATAAGAAATCCGACTTTACTTATTTGTCGTCTTGCTCCACATCCGAGGATGATGCTCCTAACGACCTATGGTCAGAACTCTACCGTGATCCTTCCCTGCACTTGCCAGTATGCTCGTCATACGTCGCCAAAGCACAGCCGATCAAGTCATCACAAGCTGTGTTCGTCGTGCCAGCCCGGAATAATCATCGAAAAGATATTATCTTCGGTCGAATCGATCATCCCCTGTGCACGCTATGGGACGAGTCTGAAGACGAAGACCCAGCGCCCCAGTTTTCGCAATAAAGTCGAATTGCGAAACGCATGATGAGCGACATGGGATATGACCTCACTCGTTTAGAGGGCCTGAATTACGGCCGAGGGCGCAAGACGGTCATCCGACCCGCTTACGTACCTAAAGGAAAACCCTCAAATTACTTTAACAGGACTAGGAGAGGCTTAGGCTACTCCTCCTCCTCGTCGGATTTGTGTTTTTTACGTCAACGAAGATTCCGACTATGCATGTTCAGGGGATCAATCGTCAGCAACCTCGGCATGGGACTCGGATGTCAGCGTAAGGGATCTGTTCGATAACCTCACAGTCAACATGGCTGCAATGGATCCCACCGAAATGGCGGCGGATGAACAACTTCCGCTTTATGATGAGACATGGGATCGCCATGTTAACACCCAGTGGAGTAGTCGCTTCGAGCAACGGGAACCACCCACCGAAGACGAAATCCTCCAGGTGAACATGGGCACTGACACGAATCCCAAGCCCATATTCATCAGCGGTAGCCTGCCTCCTCAAGAAAAGGAGGATCTCATCGCCCTCATACGGGAATACATCGACATCTTCGCGTGGAATTACGAGAACATGCCTGGCTTGGATCCGCGGGTCGCTACGCATCGCCTCAACATCAGCTCAGACGCCAAACCAGTCAAACAACAGCAAAGGCGGTTTCACCCTCAGATCATGGAGGCGATCGAGGCCGAAGTAAAGAAGCTCATCGAATCTGGCTTCATCAGAGAAGAACATCACCCCGACTGGGTGGCCAACATTGTTCCAGTGCTGAAGAAAAACGGTAAGATCCGCATCTGCATCGACTTCAGGGACCTCAACGCTGCGTGCCCCAAAGACGAATTTTCTTTGCCCATCACGGATGTCATCATCGACAACACGTGCGGATTCGAGAGGATGTCCTTCATGGATGGTTTCTCGGGGTACAATCAAATCAAAATGCACCCCGAGGACGAAAAACACACCTCATTCAGAACTCCTATGGGGGTGTACTGCTACACGGTCATGCCCTTCGGACTCAAGAATGCCGGCGCAACCTATCAACGCGCCATGAGCACGATCTTTCGAGAGCACCTGCGAAAAACGGTGGAATGCTATGTGGACGATCTGGTTATGAAAAGTCGCTACAAAGACGACCACCTCCAAGACTTGAGGACGATGTTCAAACTCATGAGGACTCACCAACTCAAGATGAATCCTACGAAATCATTCCAGGGGATGGCTAGTGGTAAGTTTCTCGGTTTCGTCATCACAAAGAATGGGATCCAAATTGACCCCGACAAGGTGCGAGCCATTCAAGAGCTTCGACTACCCCGAAAACTCAAAGAATTAAGGGGTCTCCAGGGACGATTGGCCTATATCCGAAGATTCATTTCTAATCTTTCGGGCAAATATCAGCCGTTCTCCAAGCTTATGAAGAAAGGCACCTCCTTCGTATGGGACGAGCCTTGCCAGAAGGCCTTTGAGGACATCAAGGCTTACCTCTCGAACCCGCATGTCCTCGCCGTACCAATCTCAGGAAGGCCATTTCTCATCTATATACGCGCCATGGAACACTCTCTGGGTGCTCTCTTGGCACAAAATGACGACGCCGGCCACGAGCAGGGCATCTACTACCTGAGTAAAACCCTGTAAGGCGCCGAACAACGGTACCCGATGGTCGAAAAAGAATGTTTGGCCCTGGTGTTCGCCATCCAAAAGATGCGACACTACTTAGTCGGCCAGACGATCCATGTCATCTCCCAGGTGAACCCCATTCGAGTCTTCATGACGCAACCCGCGGCGTTAAACTGGTGCCTGGCTAGGTGGGCACTTCTTCTCTCTCAGTACGACATCCACTTCATGCCACAGAAGTCGATCAAAGGGCAGGCCATATGCGATCTCATGGCTAGTCACCCACTGGGAGCGAAAACCGACTTGTTTGAAGATTTGCCAGACGAACCGCCCGAAGTCAACGTAACTTCGTTACCGGAGGTGTGGCACGCAGATGTTCTTCGACGGTGCATCTCGCGTAGCTATGGACGGCTCTATTGTTGCAGGAGTGGGAGTAGTCCTCACTTCTCCGCATAACCACGTGCTGCCCCGAGCCTTCTCTCTGACAGAGCCATGCACCAATAACGTGGCTGAGTACAATGCCTTACTCATCGGGCTTGAGTTGGCCAAAGAGTTAGGGATAAGGCATCTTGAAGCTTACGGCGATTCCCAACTCATTGTTAAGCAGATGACCGGCGAATATGAAGTTAGGAATGAGGACCTGATCCCACTCCACAAAGCGGCTATCACGCTAGTGGAATCATTCGAGAGTTTCCGCATTGAGCACGTGCTGCGATCCAAGAACACACATGCGGACGCGCTCACCTCTTTGGCGGCTAACCTGGCTCAACCACTAGGGACAACCCGATGGGTCACAGTGGTGAGCAGACGGCTCTTTCGACTGAAAGACGCTCCAGAAGCGAACGCCACCCATCAAGTCTCAGATCAGCCCAATTCTGAGGACTAGCGCCTCTCGATCATCGATTACGTCCTATACGGCGTATTGCCCGAAGATGCAAAGGAGCAGGAGTCTGTTCGGAGACGTGCTACGAGATTCTACTATGATTCGACCACTAAGACGTTATATCGAAAGTCATACGACGGCTTGTTGCTTTGATGCCTCTCGAAGGCAAAAGCACAAGAAGCTCTACGTGAGGCCCACGACGGTGTTTGCGGAGCTCACCAGCCTAGACCCAAACTTTGGGATCGCCTGCGAAGGATAGGCTACTTCTGGCTCGGGATGGTTCACGACGTGGTCGTCTACGCGAAGCGCTACCATGAGTGCCAGATCCACGCCAACTACATGCATCAGCCACCCGAAGACCTACACCCGACAAAGGCTTCGTGGCCTTTCGAGGCATGGGGATGGACATAGTCGGGCCAATAACCCCTCCTTCGGCAAGAGGTCATTGCTTTATTCTCGCGATCACTGACTACTTCTCTAAGTGGGCCAAAGCCATCCCCTTGAGAGAAGTCAAGACTAACGACGTGATTAAGTTCATCAAACACCATGTCATCTACCGATACGGCGTACCCCGACGTATCATTCATGACAATGACACGCAATTTGTTAGCCATGCATTCACCAGGTTCTGCGACAAGTTCCGAATACAGAACCTCTCCTCCACGGCCTATAACCCATCGGCGAATGGCTTGGCCGAGGCCTTCAACAAAACAATCATCAAGATATTGACCAAGTTAACCTCAACCAGCAAAAGCTTGTGGGCATATCGCACAACGGTTCGCACACCGACTGTCCATACGCCCTACTCATTAGTATACAGCTATGAAGCCGTGTTGCCCTTAGAAATTCAAATTCCATCCCTCCGCGTCGCCTTGGCAACGAGGATGATGGTGGAAGACAATCACCAACAACGACTCGCCGAGCTTAAAGCGCTGGACGACAAACGGTTAGAAGCTCAACAGCACATTGAGTTCTACCAAGCCCGGATGGCTAAGGCTTTCAATAAGAAAGTCAGGCGTCGAGCCTTCAAGGAAGGGGAGCTGGTGCTGGCCGTTTGCCGACCGATGATTCTCACCTCCAAGAAGAAGGGCAAATTTCAGCCCAAATGGGAAGGACCGTTCGTAATAGAGACAGTCTACTCGAACGGCGCTTATCGCCTCGTCAAACCTAATGGCGATAAGATCATGATGCCCATCAACGACAAATATCTGAAAAAGTACTACCCTTAGTCCTTCTTCACCAACTCCCACGAGTGCATGAGTCTAAACTGGCCCTCACCCCCTCCAACTGGTACACGAGGCTAAACTGTCCCTACTTTACCCGCTCTGACGAAAGATCTCGGTCAGAGTTCAATTCACAAATCTTCCCCAATAAGATTGCAGATCTACTAAATTCGCTCACATCGTGGCAGACACAGTTTAATTCGCCAATCTTCCCTAATAAGATGGCGGATCCACTAAAGTCGCTCATATCGCGACAGACTCAGAGTTCAATTCGCCAACCTTCCCCAATAAGATGGCGGATCCACCAAGGTCGCTCACAGCGCGGCGAACACAGAGTTGCTCAAATCGTAATGAACCCCCATTGCCAGATTGATACCAAACCACTGGCGAAAGTCAATTCGCCAATCCTCCCCAATAGGATGGCGAATTCAACAAAGTCGCTCATATCGCGGCAAACAACTCGGTTATGTTAACCATCACTTCTAACTGAACCAGCTTATCAGTCTCCTTCAATGAGATGATAAGACCTCATAGTTGCTCCGATCGCAACAAAGCTTCATCAGGTTAATGATTACCTCTGATGACTGGCGTCGCTATTCCTACGAATGGCATAGCCTAAGTAATGACCTACCACGCGACGTGTTATTACTTCGGTCGATAGTCACACTCCTACATCCCTAAACTATTCGGCCTATTCCAGCTATCCTAACATCCCCTTAGGGTAACTGATGGGTAGCAGCCTACCACGCGATGGCTCCTACAACGATCGATCGTCATATTCCTATATCCCTGAGCGACTCGATTATCACCTGTGTCGTCACCCTCACGGGCGATGACAGCTATCAAGGGCGGCCCGACAAGCGTCACACCCGACAGTGCCTCCAAACAAAAACCCACCGAGTGGCAAGTCAAGCATTGGAGACATCGGTTGGTCGCACGCATGAGCAACCGCACCTGATCTAGGGCTAAGTGTTACCATATAAGTCCTACCAGAGCTGCAACACGAAGGGCAGGTCTGACCTAACCCCATGTCGTAGGCAGCCAAAAGCAAAAAAAAAATGGCGCATGCAAAACAAAGAATAAACAAAGCAAAGAGCCACTACGGGCCAAAATTACATATATAAAGTTTAAGGTTATGATGCAACCCGCATCAACCGAATTACAAAAAAAAAAGAACTTAAACAGTGTGAGCGCTACAGGAACTTCAGTAAGCTAAAAGAACCAATTTTGGCCTTGACCGCCGCAAGATCTGCTTCACGCTGGATTCTCGCCCTCTCCTTTTGCTCCTGCTGCCGCCTGGCCAAGGCCGCCTCGCCGTCTTCTGCCTCCTGACGAAGAAGTTGGAGCGCCCCGTCCACCGTTCTGGCAGCCTGACTGAGCCTCCTCGCCTCACGTTCATGCTCCCGCAGCCTTGCCTCACCACAGAGAGAGCCGGCGTCCTCGAAGAAGGCAGCGTCCAAGTAGGCGTCCATCCGGTCCAGTACCGCTAGGTGCTGCTTGCGCAGACGTTTGAGCTCGGCCTCCTTCGCCCGAATCCGCTTCGCCCGCTCTTCACGCTCGAGCAGGAGGCGTAGCGAGAGGGGCGGTGGCACGTCGGAGGGAACATCGTATACCAGCTCCTCGAGACGGTACATCCACCCCTCCACACGGTGAAGTTCCTACTCACATCGTCGTGCGAGCGAGGTACCGCCCGCGCGACGGACCTCCCTTAAGCCCGCTTCCACGAGAGGAAGCGCATCATAGTACCTCCCGTCGCCCACGCCGACCGAGATGGTGATCCCCTGCACCAAACCCTCCAGCCTCTGGAGGGGCACGAACGCAGGGTGAGCCACGGGGTCCGGAGCAGAGGACCCTTGGACCGAGCTCACAGGGGAAGCGGGTGGAACGCCGACGTCGATGATGGTGGCGGAAGAACCAGCGCCCTCGGAGGCGCTATGGTCGGAATCATAGGCCATGGAGCAGAGAAGGTTACTGCAGCGGTTTTCTCCTAGCGGATTTTTCTTGAAGAGGTAGGAACTTGGCTGAAAAGATGGCGAGTACGGGAGATATATCTAAAGATGCTACGGTCAGGATCTGTCCCCTCAAACAATCGAACGGCCTAGGTGTCCTGCGACGCTTCAAGCTCAACACCAATAAAGGCCACTCCTCTCGGGACCCCAAACTGACCGATCGAATGAAGCCCAAGAGGCGAAGCGTTCTGTCACTTCGCCATTAATGAGCATTAACACGTCCCTAAGGCCTTAGCTGGCAAGCATTTGGGCCCGCCAGGAGACGCGTGGCATGAACTTTCGCCCTTATTTTTGAGTCTTCAACTACGGGACAGATTCGCCGCCGATTGAGTTCTGATTGCGGTACGAACTCGCCTTAATTCGGATCTGACCGCACGAAGTTTCGCTTACAACCTAAACTCGCCAGAGGCCAAGTTGGGTCTACAGTGTAAACTCGCCTTCTCATAAGTTCCGCTTGCGGTCTAAACTCGCCAGCGGCCAGAGTTGGTCTTCAACACGAACTCGCCAACACAAGAGCTTCGCCTACGGCTTGAGTTTGCCAACAGTCGAAGTTAACCTTCAAGCGAACTCGCCATCGTTCTCGCTTCACCTTCAGCGTGAACTCACCTACATTCGAGTTGGACTGAACGAACTCGTCGGTAGTTTAGTATGGCTCTCCACGCGAATTCACCATCACTTGAACCGGCCTGTACTCGAGTTGAATCTTCGCCCAAGGCGTGCCACCTGAAATCGCTGTTAGCCATGCCAAAGAAACATTGAAGAGTGATATATCCAAAGGAAGCATGACAAGGACAGTACATTTGAACAAAGTTATGATTTTATAACTAAGAAAGTCATAATGTTACGTTCGAGAAGCAAAACATACACCAGTTTTTCGTTAAGACAATACATTTGAAAAAAGTTATGACTTCACAAGTCATGGCATAATTTCAAAAACAAAACAAACAGGCAAATTGTCTTATCACAATCACAGGTCGGAGATCTCAATCGAATAGGTTAAAAGAGGAGAGCTCTTCCTTGGCCACTGCCACCCTTCTCGCGTGGTCCTCCCGAGCCTTGTCTTCAGCCGCCTTCCGAATCCGGTCTTCAGAGCTTGACCTGGCGACAGCATCTTTTTGGCGCAAGGCCAGGAGGTTTTGAGTTTCCGCCTCAGCGGACTTACTGACCTTGACGATATCGGATTGAAGCCCCTTCAAATTCGTCTCCGCCTGTCCCAGTTCGGCTCTCAGGCGAGCTATTGTGCGATTGAGGTTGACAATTTTCTCCTCCAACGAGTGTTGTTGACCCACCTAGAAGTTGACGATGGATTCCAGGTCCGCTATTTCTTTGGAACGGACCTCCTGTTCTCAAGCTTCCTGACGCCTGATGCGAACCAGGCAAGACTCCATGTTGGCTTCCGGACCTTCCCGTAGCAATGTCTCTAGCCCTATCATACGCGACTCCAAAAGACGGAGCACCTGCATACAACGAGTGGCAAGCCGGTTTTTGCCCGACCGTCGAAAGTCGACCACGCGATCTAAGAGAGATTGCCTGAAACCGTCAAAGCTGCCCATGCCAAGATTGACAAGGGAAATCACTTGCCTCACGGCATTCTCAAACTCTTCGACGCGAGCCTGCAAGGGCAAGGAACCGGGGGGAGCAGGCTCTTGACTCGGGGTGAGCACCGCAATAGGTGGAACCTCGAGGCAAGGTTCGGTTCCTGGCTGCGGAGCGGGGCCGGGGGCAGGAGAAGTTGTCGGGCTCTCGGGTTCATCGTCAGATATCAGAATAGGCTCGGCCTCATGCTCCTCGTGAAGCGGCGCATCGTCATGGGCTGTGAATCACAGCAATGACATTAAAGGGGGAGTCAGGCGAGAAATACCAATCCATGCTTGAGTGAGGGTTGAGTTAAAGACATACCTTCGGCAGCAGCGGCTTCCGCAGCGCCCGAAGAAGATGCCTTCTTCCTCTTCTTCGAAGTAACCCTCTTCACCTTCGGTGCCATCTGGAAGATGCAAGAGAAATTTGGATCTTTCCTGAAAAAGATGACAAGAAAACTTTGGTCTCTTCTTGACAAGGGGGAGGAGTACTGAAATACCCCGACCCTAGACAGTTATCGACGGCTCGATTGGACTCTTCAGGCCCAAACAGTTGAGAGGAAGGCCGAACAATCCGGATCTCCTATGAGCGGCTAGGATTCGGCAGTTCCTAGGCACGATCTCTAACCAACGGTCTGGATCGGGCGTGACGGATGAAGAGACCCATCGCACCGCATTTAATGCGAAGCGGTGCGCCCACGTCTTCGTAATCGACGTGCACGTGGATGAACACATGACCCGCTAAAAGCGGAGCCCACCCGTAACCAAAATCGCGGTTAGTGTGACGACTGCGGATTCACCCTCGGGTAAAATTCGCCTGCAGGCAAAACGAGTTTGTAACTGAAATCTGCCGATGAGAGTTTCCCGCGGCCAAACGCCAACTAGTGCACAAATATATATATATATATATATATATATATATATAATAATTTTATATCCTTATGAGAAGTTTGACATAAATAAATCTGTAAGATTTGGATGTCTGAATTAGTTCCTTCGTCATCTTCTTTAAGTAAGACCCTTAATAAGGGAAAGCGAGTTAAAAATGCTCAAAGCACGGAATATACTTCAGAAATTGAAGCTTTGAATAAATGGACTATTCCTGGTATCCCTAATAAGGATATTTATAAAATAGGATTTTTTGACTATAAATCCTTAATAACTATTAAAACTTTAGAACGAACTACGACTGTAGACAGAGATGAGCAAACTTTACAATTGCTTAGTCCTATTGATATTGAACCTTATATGGACAAATATAATTACATTCATATAGGCTTAATACAAGTCGCTTTCCGACCCCTAACTCTTCAAGGATTAAATGCATCTATACTAACCTGTTTAAGAGATGCTAGATGTTTAAATTGGACCCAGTCCTTGATGGGTATCATGGAAACTAGTCTTTGTAATGGACCAGTTTATTTTAATGTTTATCCAAATTTAAGTTTATCCTTGACAGACCCTAATATATTTAAGGCTGTAAGTTTGAACATAAAAACTCATGGTTATAATTTTATCTCAGGATCTGAGACTATAGCCATAATTTATAGAATTCATTATAAGACGTTAACATCCTTAGCTCCAAAGGCTAAAATTCATTCTAAACCAGGAAAAACAGTATTGGTTGAAACCAATGTCTTATCATCTAATATTGCTGTTAATAGACAGATTAAATGGGACGAAGTAAATTTCCCTAATAGTTGTGTAATACCTAACGCTGTTCAACCTCAACCAATTATTAATCAAGAAATTGATCAAATAACTCAGACGGTTGATGGAGAAGTTGAAATTGTCTTTAATCCTTCTAGAACTATTAGATTATCAGATGTTACTAGTACATCTAGAAGGTCTGTTTCTAGAGTTGGTTCTTATAGAACTAGTAATGTTAAAGGTATTAATATTTCAGAAAATAATATTCCTCATGGATTATATACAGAAGATAAAGAAAAAGAGAGAAATTCTCCAACTAGCTCTGAAATGAGTTTTAGAATGCCAGGTTAAAATGAATATAAAAGAAAATAAAAATATAAAAAACTTTCTTAATAAAGAATTTTACGAAGCGAAACATAAAGACATTAGAGAATGGTTTTTTAAAAAATTTTCAAAAACCAAACAATCAGAATTTAAAGACAAGTATTATACAGACTTGCAAGAAAATAAAAAATTAGAATATTTTATACCTTGGTTTTTAAAGTATTATATACAAAATCAAGAAAATCAGATTAGAGTAATAGAAGAACATTATAAACAGTGGAAATCTGCCACTGGTATGAATATAAGATCAATATATCCTCCAACAGATGCTTTAAAAATATCTGGAATTCATTCTAGCAATTTAGAAACTAATGCTTTTGTTAAGCAAAATGAATCTAACGATGCAACTCTTAAAGAATTAAATAAATTAATTAAGCAAAATAATTATACAAACCTACATCTTCAAATTGTAGGAAATCACTTAACAAGAATAGAAGATGATTTAGATAAATCAATAAACAAATTTAATGAAATAATACCTTCTTTAAAAGTCTTAGAGACAAATAAAATCATTAACACTGATAGTGGAAAAGCAAAGGTAATGATAAAACCTCCTGTAGATATTTCAGGTTTTAAGAGAGGAGATGAAGTAACCTCTGACATAATAGAATTATTAACTAAAAAATTTAATAGCTCAAAGCTAAATATGGTAGCCTCTACTTCATCTATTATTCAGACAGAATCTTCTGAAGATGATAATTTTCAAGATAATACTTCAGAAAATGAATTAACACAAAACGAATTACTCACTTTAGAAAATCAATTTTCATCAATTAATAAAATAAAAAATCCTTCAAAAAGGATTGAGAGATATTACTATAAAAGACCTACTCCTACTGATGTGTTATTTGAAGAAAATGATACATATATTCAAAGTGATTATAATGGTCGAAATATTTATGAATAGAATATAGATGGAGCATCTGATTCTCTTATATATTCCACTATGCATAGAATGATGATGTATT
>BQKN01064141.1:304678-330872 GCA_022839385.1 Asparagus kiusianus
TATGCACACAAGCAATAATCGCCAGAAACAAAAGGATGATTTCATTCATGAAAAGGAAGTCCTATTACAACAGAAAATTAAAGGCGAATTACAAGGCTTTCAATCACAGTTCTGCCTCATGAATCTCCGCAACGTGGCGAAGCTCGAGCTTTCTCAAGATCTCTCGACGAAGATCTTCCTCGGTGAGCGAGACTAAGCCCTGGACAGTATCCTTGACCTCCTTAAGGGCTCGATCCTTCTCCTCGACGGAATCAGCGACCAATTGCCGACGAGACTCAATGTCCTCCAACTCTTTTGACACTTGCTCGCGAGCCCTCTCCTTGAGAGCTATAGCTTGCTTTAGTTTCTCTATCTCGGAGGATAGGCAAGAGAGGCGGTTGCTGGCCGTCTGTTGCTCATGGGCCGTTCGTTCATCCTCAGCTTTGGCCTGTTCCAACTCTGCTGATAACCTCATCTCCAATGATATGGTCTCGTTCAGACGACGATCGCGATTTTCCATGGCTGCTCGAGCTTCGCTGGAGGCGAGATCAATGATTGAGGAACTCTTTGCACGGAGGACGAATAACTGCTGAACAGTCTCCTCCACTTCTTTCAGACGTCAAAAGTAGGGCATCACAGCAGTGGCGCCAAGCCTCTTGACTAAGAAGTACGCGTCACGTTCGAGATCCTCCTTGAACTCCTCGAAAGGACAATTTTCCTTCAAGGCCAGTTTGATGTAGTCAGCCAAAGTGTCTTGGAAATTAATCAGGGCTCGCGCCACTTGCCTCTTTCACGAGCGTTCCAAGGGAGAGAGAGCGGCCTCCTCTGCCGAATGTGAAGTTACAATTGAAGTGCTTGTGGTCATGACCGTAGTAGCAGCGATGGGTGCCGCCAAAGCCGGTATGACCGCCGACGCCATCAGGGTAGCAGTCGCGGCATCGCTAGTCACCAGAGACAAGGAAGTGGCCACCAGCCCAGTAGTAGTCCCCATTTGAACAGGAAGCTCTCGTGCTGAGGATTCACCCCCAATCGGTGCCCCCTCAAGAGTGAGGGTCCCCTCTTGTTGGCTCGCACGAGTTGGCATTTCCTCTTCGCTCGATAGCGCCTCATGGATTGAGGCGTCATCATCATTCGCCTCTGATTCGCTTGAGTGACCCGCCCAAGTGGGGGGATCTTCCTTGCCAGTAGCTGCATGAGAGGGTTCGGCTGCGAGTGCAAAGGGAACGTTAACAAAAACCCCCTAGCATGGAAAGGTCAACAACGCTAAAGCCTACGCTTACCTGAACCCCCCGAGTTCTCCTCTGTCTCCACTCTCTTCCTCCTCATCAGAAGGGATGGAGATCACTCGCTCGACTATGCCTGCACAGATCCAAAATCAACGATCAGAGGGTGTACGCCCAGCTTCGTGCACTAAAATATCACACTAGAAAGTTACCTCCGGGCGCTGACGAAGGAGTCGTCGAAGCCCCCGCCGGCGGTCTCACATCAGGCTTCGGAGGGGCATCTTTCGGGATCACCGGGACCGCCTCTGACGCGAGGGGGGAGTAACCTCCACCATCCCCTCATGTAGGGCCTTCTTGGCCGCTTCTGCTCCAGAACCTTTAGCCGCCTCCCGTTGCTGCTTAGAAAGCAGCAAACTGCTCGGAGATAGGAGGGACATCCCCATACGCCCAGCGATCATGCTCCGGGCTTGCTCTAGACGCTTACTCACCCGGGTTAACTCGACAGGCTCCCTCCGCTCGCCTTGGGAATCCAACGGAAGACTGGGAGGAGGAGCTCGTGCCTCGGGCGCCTCGGATTCATCTGTACCCACGTCTTCACCCTCAGGGTCTTCGGTAGGATCCTCCATGGGCTACTCCTTAGCAGTTTGATGGCCCCTCCGCCTCGAAGGACGGACAGCTCCTCTTGGACGACGCCCGTGCTCCGCCTGACACGAGCTCTGAAACCAGAAGTCGTCGGGATTAGCGCTGGCACCCCGATACCACCGGCAATACAAGAGCGTGTGGTGCAAGTCACGATCCCTCGCAGGCAGCCCAAAACGGGCATGGGTACCACCGGCATGGGTCCAAAACCATCCCCGAGCTCCATCCATCAGCCCTCCTTCGAAATGCAAGTGGGGATTGGCATTGCCCACGTGTAATTGGTCATACCCAAACTGGCGAGCAAACCTGCAAGGGATGTACGGCTCGAGATAGCACGTAGAACCCGTTCGTAAGACGTGATACCCCGGCCGGATGTTCACCAACCAGCGAAAGGCGCCACAGGGGAGAACTGTGTAATGATCTCCCGTCGGCGCATCCCTGAGAGATTCTCCATATCCTCCCCCACTAAAGTAAGAGAAGAAGCGGTGAAAGTTATAATGCCCGAAATGGGAGAGCGTCTTCCATGCATCGGGGATGTCCTTGCATTTCCAAGAACACCTCTCCAGGCGCTGAACGAATGGGACGAACCTGTCGCCTTGAAGCGTCGCCGGGGCACTCATCAAACATTCGTAGTGGTATACGAACCACGCCATCAGATAGGTGTATGGAAACCCCACCCTAGGATTAGGGGTCCTGATAACCTCTCCTTCCCCCTCGTCGAGGATCGACACACGGCAGAATTGGGCCGTCAGAGTGCGGAGCCCCCGATGGATGCACACTATCGTCGCCGATACCAGGGAGTAAGACTTCCCGTGAGCTAAGCAAACCACCGGATACACAACCTCCACAGGAAGAGCCTCAAAAGAGTGAGTAGGGATTACGCACCTCTTCAGCCATAACATGAGGTACCCCGCGAACAGAACCTTCCCGGATATAGGGGATTTGGCCTGATGATGGAATGAGTGAAGGACCGTACCAGACTTAAATCCGCCCTTGTCACGTTCGAGAGTCATGGTGCTTCCCTCTTCAGCTGTCCTCGCCTCCACTTCAGACTGGTCACACTCGCCTAGCGGGAGAGCAGGCTTCCCCTTGACATCGTTCCCCAGGAACAGATAATCAGCCTAATTCTTGTGACTGATCCCCGGAGTCCTCTTCTTCTTCCCCTTATGATCCGATGCCCCTAAGGTACTGAGGCAGATGTGGTAGTGGCAGAGTAACTCCCACAGAGTTTTAACCGCCAAGGGGGAATGGTTTGAGAGCTGATCGATCTCATCTTGGTCGGGGACGTACTCCTCGTAGGGAAAGTCTCCTAGAGGCAGCCCTGACACGTCATACATCTCGTGAAGGGTAATGCCAAGCTCACCGTTGGGGGTGAAAAATGTGCCACTTTCCACACAGTACAGTTCCAGGATGCTGTGGAACTGAGAAGCGTTGATCCGCAAACCATGTCGAGTGGCTTGAATGGCCACATACAGCTTCGAATTCTTAAGGTCAGAATTCTCAGCCAGGACATAGTTGGTGATCTTGGACCACCAAGTATCGCTGCCCGGCGCAGAATATACCCACCCCAGGGCTCTGAAGTCCTTTGGGGGAAAGCTCCCACCTGCTCGAAAGAAGCGGTGACGGAAGGTCTCCGCTACCGCCGTCGACTCCCCTGCAGGCGGTTCAGCGGACAGTAGGTCAGGGCGCAGACCCGTCACGCGCTTGCATGAGCTCTCCACTCCATACCCAGCCGTAGAGCCCGTAAAGACGCCACAGGTGACCCCGTCCTGAGTGGGGGTCAAATCCTAGTTCATCGCCCGGGGGACCACGAGGGACCGTAGCTCGACAATCGAAAACCCTCTCGGCATGCTAGGAAGGTAATAGTGAGTCCCCTCTACCGTGCGGAACCACCTGCTCTCTTTGAGCAGCAGAACGGAAGGATCAGTCATTGCATCACCGAACAAAAATTGAGGCTTTGGCAGCTCCGTCCTAGCATCATCTATCAGCACCGCATCGGTCGTCAACTCGCGTAATGTCAAGTGATGCCCGTCCTTGACCCTCTTTATCAGGCCATGTGGCTTATCGGTGGTGAACACGGGTACCGGAGCCAAAGAGGGAAATCGAGGAGGTGCCGTATAGCCCGTACCCCCGACGTAGCCAACGGCCACACCCTCCGAAAAAGCCTCATCAGAAAAAGTCGCTGCAAGAAGGAACAAAAAGTCAATCAAGACAAAATCCGCTGTAAGGGCAAAGTCGCCCATCAAACAGGGACGGGCGAATTCGCTTGTCGAAAGGGGAAACCCATTTCGAACAAGGTCTATCCGTACAGATAACACTCCCCTCTACCAGGAAAGGGCCGAACTCGCCTATCAAAAAGCGAGTTCGCCCCCTTCCCGCTAAAGGTTGAGTTCGCCCGCGGAGACAGAAATCACTCTCTAAAGGCAAATATGGCTAACTTTGCCCCAAATCGGGGAAGCTACCAAAGGACGACGGAATTCCAGGATAATGAGCGACACTCATCCCCCTAACCTGACGCCTGTACCCTACACGGGGTCATCCAACGAACCCATCGACTTACCCGAGCGCGGCTCCGGTGCACTGGCGGGCACGCCGGTGGAGAGACGGTCAGAATAGCATCTGGGGCCTGTTCCCCTCACTTTGCACCTCTTAGATCTTGGAGCCATTGCAAAGATGAAGCGGGAACTCTTTCCTTAGAAGTTTTTTTTAAGATTCGAGAGCACGGTAACTCCCAAAGGAGGAAAACGGCTGGTTTAAAAGGGCAGAGTCGTCCACATGGCCACGATTGCCCTCGAAAGGCGAAACCCTGACGGACAAGAGACCTGGCCACGACCAAATTCGACGGCCCAGATCACCCCCAGTATATCGAAAGGACCGAGATTGGCGGCTACATCCGACGGTTGGATTCGAAAACCACGACCACGATCCAAACGAGGCGCACGAAGTTGACGTCGAACTGTCGAATCACGATAAAAAAAGACAGGACGGAACCCCGCCGCCTTAGCTGGAAAAGCGCCAAGCCCTACAGATGAACACGCGGTTTGCTCTCACTGGGCTTACTTTCACCCAAATAAGGGGTCTCGTCAGCGAAAGTGCTGATAAAATCCGCAGGTTGGGCGAAATTTCGCCATCGAAGCTTAACTTCGCCTGCATGGTTCATCCACCTTTGGGAAACAAGCGACTTGCCCAAAATCTCGAAACCGACAAGGTGACCTTATTTAGACCCGCGCCCCAAGCGGCTAGGGGTCAGAGTGGAAATCCTAGCGTTAAGCCTAAGAGAAACTACTCGACAACTCATCATACTGAGGGGAATAGTATGGCTAGCCCGATTCAAACGGTAATCGGTAAAGGCAGATCAAACCCGTTGATAGCTGAGGGTTTGATAAAAATCCTAAAGGCGCTTAGTCCGCCCAAAACTTCTATTCAAAGTATTCCAGACCATACGTAACCTGATTTCGGTCTAAAAACTTTGAAGGGGGTCGTGTAGACGGTAAAAATTACCGCAGCGGACTAACGAGCAAATTCGCCCACAAGTCAAGACCATCCACTTAGATGAAGAATGGAGTGTAGCCACGAAATGGACCCGATGGCGCACGAGTACCACATTGGCCCTCACACGCCAAATCACATGGGCTCACCAGTAGGGTGAATCCGCCTTCATGAGCCAAATCCGCTTGCAGGGGTCCAAATCCGCCCTCATATGCCAAATCCGCTTGCAAAGGTCTAAGTCCACCTACGTGAGTCGAAAGCCGGGTTTCCAGGGACAAGCATCCCCTACTTCCCGCGATGCGAGGGGAGAGAGCACAGTGCTCCAGACTCATCAGACGGCCGTCCGCAATTCAAACGAACAAGACAGGCGCCGGACCGACCTGCATACTCATAAATGCGGGTCACCTCACCCATCAGAATCGAGAGTCGGAGCCGTCGGCATGCAGCAAGCTGCCCAAACCCACTCGGGTACAAAACATCCATTCTCCTGCTTCTATTGAGGTGTGGGGAGAGGGCACAGTGTCCCAGGACCGTCAAGCGGTCGCCCGGTGGCTCAGGATGTAAGTGAACGGACAGGCATCAGAGCGGCCTGCACCCTCATAAATGCGGCTTACCTCACTCATCCAAACCGAGAACAAGAGCCGCCGGCGCTCGATGAGCTGGCCAGATCCACTCAAGTATCCGGCAGCCGCTGTCACGGATACGAGGAGGGGCTTTCCCACTCCTACGCGACGTGATGTAACATGAGGTTCCTCGAATGACCGTTTGTGGTTCAGAGGGGCAGTGGGATGTCTTTGAACAATGTATGGTCACATCCCATAATTCAAGGAGCAGCCAAACTGTCTCTCTCCCATTTAAGAGCTTCTTTCAGCAACCTGAAGAGGCATCTGCCAATAGATCGATAGATCGATTCATCAATTGATAGATTGATCAAAGGAGGAGGATCGACGACGAGCTCTTTGCATACTCTTGCACCGCAGCACCGTCCCCTAGTTTCGAGCCCCGATCACCGACGAACTAGAAGATTCGAACTCTATCAACCTAAGCTTCTACTGAGTACTGAAGCTCTCTCCAGCAACCTCGATCAAACCGTCCAAGGGAAGCAGACTCGGCACGAGCACCGAGCAAAACATCCTACAGCTACCGAAAAGTCCCCACACTAAACAAAGAGGGCATTCCCTTTGCTTCTGTTGTAAACATTTGATCATTAGTTTGTAATAAGCCTTCTTATCAATACAAACGAAGTTCCCTGTTTTCGGAAAATCAAATTTACACCTACAGACACCCCTCGGCGTTTTCTGCTACACAGTCATGCCATTCGGCTTAAAGAATGCAGGTGCTACATATCAGAGAGCCATGTCAAAGATCTTTCAGGAGCATCTCCGAAAGACTGTCGAATGCTACGTGGATGATTTGGTCATGAAAAGTCGTGACAAGAATGATCACATTAAAGACTTAAAAACCATGTTCGATCTGATGCGGACCCATCAATTGAAAATGAATCCTACCAAGTCTTTCCTCGGAATGTCCAGTGGTAAGTTCCTTGGATTCGTCGTCACCACCAAAGGTATCCACATCGACCCTGATAAAGTAAAGGCAATTAATGAGTTACAACCTCCGAGAAACCTTAAAGAGCTCAGAGGATTGCAAGGGCGGTTGGCTTATATCCGTCAATTCATCTCGAACCTCTCAGGAAAGTGTCAAGCATTCTCCAAACTCACAAAGAAGGGCGTATCGTTCGTGTGGGATGACGCTTGTCAAAAAGCATTCGAGAGTATTAAAGAATATCTCTCAAAACCTCCTGTACTCGTTGCACCAAAATCGGGCAAACCTCCTGTTAAGGCGACAAGCCACTCATTAAGTGCACTGCTTGCACAAGATGACGATAACTGTCATGAACAGGCAGTATATTATCTGAGTCAGACTTTGGTAGGTGCCAAATCCTGATATCCCATGATCGAAAGAGAATGTCTCGCCTTGGTATTCGCAATTCAGAAAATGCGGCATTACCTGGTTGGATAGACTATTTATGTTACCTCCAAAGTTAACCCAGTCCGAGTATTCATGACGCAACCAGCTTTCATGAATTGGCGATTGGCAAAATGGGCCTTGCTCTTGTCCCAATACGACTTGCATTTTAAACAACAGAAGTCAGTAAAAGGACATGCCATCTGTGACCTCCTGGCAACTAATCCAACTACAGATACTGCTGAGATATATGATGACCTACCCGATGAAACCCACGAGGTCAACGCAACTTCGCCACCAACAAGTATGGCGTTTGTACTTCGATGGCGCTTCCCGAGCAGCTAATGTAGCAAGTGCTCCTGGAGGTTCTAAGATCTCTTCTGGAGTTGGAGTCGTCTTAGTTTCCCCAGGAAATCATGTGATGCCTCGAGCCTACTCGTTAACCGAGCCATGCTTAAATAATGTAGTCGAATATAACGCGCTACTCATAGGACTCAATTTCGCTAAAGAACTGAGGGTTGAGTATCTCGAAGCTTTCGGTGATTCTCAACTAATAGTTAAGCAAGTTCAAGGGGAGTATGAAGTCCGAAGTCAGGATTTAATACCATATCATAAAATGGCAGTGGAAATGACAGAATCATTCAAAGGATTCTTCATCGAGCACATTCCACGGTTACAGAACACCTACGCAGATGCATTAGCAGCATTAGCCGTATCTCTGGTGGAGCCTCCCGAAACAGAACAGTTTGTTACAGTAAGGACTCACCAACTTTTGGTGCCAATCTACGATGAAAATGGCGAGGAAGAGGATGTTAAGAAAGTATGCTCAACTCAGGTCGATTTTGAACCCCGAGATTGGTGTTTCCCCATCATCGATTACGTCTTGCATGGAATCTTACCAGAAGATGTGAAGGAAAGGGATTCAATCCGACGAAGAGCACCGAGATTCTACTATAATACAGAGAGTCGAACGTTGTACCGTAAGGGGTACGATGGTTTGCTATTACGTTGCTTATCGACTAAAGAAGCTGAAGAAGTCCTTAAGGAAACACACGAAGGGGTTTGTGATGCACACCAACCCGGTCCCAAGCTTTATGACCGCATCAGAAGAATGTGATATTTTTGGCCTTTTATGATGAGTGACACAGTCGCGTATGCTCGAAAGTGTCATGCGTGTCAGATACACACGAATTATATGCACCAACCTCCGGAGCATCTGCATCCTTCGGTTACATCATGGCCGTTTGAGACCTGGGGAATGGATATTGTTGGTCCTATAAATTCCCCGTCAGTCAAAGGTGATTGATTCATCCTGGCAATTACTGACTACTTCTCCAAATGGGCTGAAGCGATTCCACTCAGAGAAGTTAAGACCAGTAACGTCATCGCATTCATCAAACACCATATTATCTACCAGCATGGTGTCCCAAGACGAATCATACATGACAACGGTCCTCAATTTGTCAGCAACGCCTTCATCAGGTTTTGTGAGAAGTTCAAAATTCAAGACGTCTCGTCAACGGCTTACAATCCCATAGCAAATGGTTTGGCTGAGGCTTTCAATAAGACAATCATAAAGCTTTTGTCAAAACTTGTGAAAAATAATAAACGAGATTGTGATGACAAGCTTGGCGCGACTCTATGGGCCTATCGTACTACGGTACGTACACCGACTGGCGCAACCCCGTATTCCTTGGTGTACGGGTGTGAAGCCGTCCTCCCGTTGAAAATACAAATTCTATCTCTTCGAATCGCTCTCGTAACCCAGATGACGACCGAAGAACAACATCAGAAACGTCTCGAAGAACTTGAGATGCTTGATGAAAAGCGCCTAGAAGCTCAACAACATATTGAGTTTTACCAAGCCAGAATTTCTAGGGCTTTCGACAAGAAGGTTCGACAACGGAGTTTTAAAGAAGGAGATTTGGTCTTAACTGAAAGACGACCTATGATCCTTAACTCTAAGAAGAAAGGCAAATTTGAACCCAAATGGGAGGGACCATTCGTAGTAGAGACAATCTACTCGAATGGCGCATATCGCCTAGTTACCAAGGATGGTGACCGGCTTATGATGCTGATAAATGGCAAGTTCCTGAAAAAATATTATCCTTAGTACCTTCAGGATAACCAATGTATCGGGAAGTTCTCGGAAGAATACCACATGTGGTATTCTTAGGGACAACCCAATCACTGTAAAAGTGATAAATAAGAGATCCACATTTAAGCTCTAAATGTCAGAGTGTTTCCTTTTATTGTTATCAAATCCTCTAACTCTCATGAGTTATTTTGTGTGATGAGATTCAACCTTTTGACAGATTAACATTTCCTCACAAAATCCCCCACTGATCAAATCAATTGACGGTGGGTCCACTAAGATTTCTATCCGCCAATTCATGGAAAATTTCAAAGCTTGACGTGTTAAGTCCTGATCACTTAACATCAAAATCCTTCATCGAGTGGCTAGTACAAACCAATATTTCTACTGCTACTTGTATTCCACTCCCTTTGCTTTCAGGTCAAACCTATAAAAGTTAGGGCCAAAGCCAGATTCCCCTCTCGATTCCTTCCATGAACGAGAGGTCCAATTTCAAATTGAGCAATCAAACCTATAAAAGTTAGGATTATCTCCAACTTCACTTAGTCAAACTTGCAGATAGTTAGGACTAAGATTGAGATTATCCCTTTCGATAAACGAAAGACTTCCATTTTTTCCTTTTTCAGCCAAACATATAAAAGTTAGGGTCGAAATCGAAATTTTCCCTCAATAAATGAGGAACTCTTTTCTTGGATTAAGCAACCAATCCTATAAAAATTAGGATTACTTGAATCTTTTCGATTCTCGGAGTGGAGATCCTACTCCTAGTCTCATCTTTCCGGATTCTGGGGGTGGAGATCCTACTTTGAGTTTCCTTTCCAACTGAAGATAGAATATAAAATTCTTCCTCTTCGGTGCCGGGAGATAGAATATAAACTTCTTCCTCTTCCATTTTAGGTTCGTCTTTACCCTGAGAAAAGACACAATTCTCAACTTCAAATCCGTACATTCTATGCACGGGAACTTTATCTCGACTCCTAAATAGAGATAAGCCTACGCCTAACACGCGTTGTCGGTTTAGTCTTTCGCCGATTGAAAAAGACACCAGAGTTTAAGTCTGGGGAATTTTATCCTGAATCCTAAGTAGGGATAAGTCATCGCCTAACACGCGTTGCTGGATACATTTTCCCATAAGAAATGGTAAAGTCTATGTATTCAAAATCATAGCATCAAGTCTAAGAGAAGTAATTCTCTTAGCACAACGTTACATGTGAAACGGATTGTAATAATTCACATGCTAGCCCGATTCAAACGGTAATCGGTAAAGGCATATCAAACCCGCTGAAGGCTGGGGGTTTGCCAAAAATCCTAAAGTCTATGTCTAACACACATCACCGGTTTAGTCTTTTGCTGATTGAAAAAGACACCAGTGTCTAAGTCTGGGGAATTTTATCCTGAATCCTAAGTAAGGATGAGTCATCGCCTAACACGCGTTGCTGGGTACCTTTTCTCATAAGAAACGGTAAACTCTATGTATTCAAAATCATAGCATCAAGTCTAAGAAAAGTAATCCTCTTAGCACAACGTTACATGTGAAACAAGTTTTATTAATTCACATGCTAGCCCGATTCAAACGGTAATCGGTAAAGGCACATCAAACCCGTTGATGGCTGGGGATTTGCCAAAAATTCTGTAAATATTACGTCCATTAGATTCGCAATCGATAAAGAAACATTATGATAAAAGAGGAGTGTATTAAATCAAATATTAGGTCTCTACTAATAAATCAAATCAAAGCTTACATTAAAAAGCTCATGGGCCCGAACGCAGTCGGTGAGCGAGAATATGAAATTCTAACTTAGAAAGTCTATCTGCATAACTTCGCTCAAGCTCAACCTGCAGATCAACTCGGACAGATTCTTCAGAGTTGCTCAAGATCTTCGCGGCTTCATTTTTCAGCTTCATCAATCTCTCCTGCGTAGATCCTAATCTCTCAAGCATCTGTCCGCGAGATTTCTCTAGTCCGGCCAACTCCTCTGCCATGATAACACCAGACTCCTCGGCATACTTCAAGGCCTTCTTCAACTTGTCTACTTCCTCATGGTTGGAGTCTAAAGAACTGAGTAACTCGGCTCTGTCAGTATCCTTTCTTGCAAGACCAGCCATCAGCTGTGTAATAGAATTCTCATGTGACTGAAGCTCGCTGCCGATGGAAGATCTCAAATCACGCCATTGTGATAACCTATGCTCCAACTGAGAGGACACGAAAGAAGAAGCTCCGCTAGCCTTTAGCTCCTCCAACTCTCGGAGTTCAGACTCTAAGACAATAAAATCAGCAGTAAGAGAGTCAGCTAACTCCGGATATCCCTCTTCTCTGATCATCGTCATGTAGCGAGAAAGAGAACGTCCGAACTGATCAAAGCAATACCCTTGATGAAGAATCTTCTCGATCATGCCGTTAAAAAAGACGACGAAAGAGTTGAGATCCATTCGGAATATGTCTCTGCTGGGATCGGAATCAGACAAAAGGGCGAGGACATGTTCATATGGAGAAGGCTGAGATCCTACAAGCAATCATGTTGAAGAGTAAGAAATTCTCGAACGTGATAAAATTTAATTTAAAGCGAATTGCAAGCATACCAATACCAATAGAGGTCCCCGCAGACTGAGGTCTGACGATCGGCTCCGTTAGTCTGGTCTCAGCAGGCTCCGAGATGACAGCAGGCGTGGTCGTTGAGGTTATGTCAACCTCTCTAGGTAAATCGGCGGTGCCTCTCGGCGGTGAAGGAGAGATACCATCATTATGCAAGCTAGTGGTCCTAGAAACCGTAGACGCATCAGTCATGACGGCTGGTCCTATGGTTACACTTCTTTATTAGTCAAATGGAAATTTAGACAAATAAAGAGGATCGTGGTGATCGGATTATATACGTACCCGTAGGTCCATCACCCTCCGGTAAACTGGAAATGCCGGGAATCATAACCGTATCAGTCCCGATGGCTGGTCCTGTGATTACACTCCTCTATTAGTCAAGTAAAAATTCAGACAAATAACGGTGATGAAGATTATATGCCTACCGGCAAGTCCATTATCCTCAGGTAAACTAGAGATGCCGGGAATCATGACGGAATCAGTTCCAGTGACTGGTCCTGTGATTATAATTCTTTGTCATTCAGATAAAAGACCTGAAAAAATGAAGAGAATCAGATATATAACTGCAGACGTATCACCCTCAAAGGATGGTCCTGCGGCCCCTCTGGTGGCCTGCTTAGCCAGCATGTCGACTAATAGTCCAAGGTCGGATCTCGAGAAACTTGGTGCTGAGACATACCCTTGTTCCTCAAGACCTATATCATGAAAGGCCTCATCCTTAACTGGTCTCTCTAATACAGCTCCTGCAGAATAATTTAAATGTTGGATATATACAAAAAAAGATGGGGAAAGAAGGAAGAGCTCAGATGTACCTGCAGTAGGGACAGAAGATTCTTTTTCCCTGACATCCATGTTTGAATTCTTCAAGTTATCTAAAAGAAAGCAAAGCACGGAAATAATTAAAGGAGAAATAAATCCTGAATTCCCTAACCCTTTCGGCTACTACTCGAGTAGGGTATCATCGGATTTAGATATACCTGAGCATAGAATTGTTGGTTTAACACTATTAACCTGCTCAGTATCCATGTTCGTGTCAACATCCATGGGCTCATCATGAATGGCATCACACATCTGCTGCACGAAGCTATCCAAACGATCAAAATCAGGGAATACGGAATCCTGTGGAAGTTCGCCTTCTTCATGGTTTCCTGGAACATAAAACATGATTAAGTTTAGTGAATCCCAAAAGGTGAATCATCTTAAAGCAATAAAGGCAATGGGGGTATTACCCTCTTCCCCGCCAACAGTGCTTCCTAACTCTGCCCTATAAGTACGCCGACCAGCATGTGGTTTATGAACGGTCTTCTTCCGTTTCGGGGTACGAACTCTCACAGAGCTAACAGGCCGCTCATGCATGAACTTAGTACGCATCTCGACCTGTGCGGGAGCTTTGCCACTAGGCCGGGACCTCGCATAGCGAGAAGTGAGTGACTCATGTTCATCATTCGTTCTACCTGGGGTGATAATAGTCATCTTGTTAGGATAAGTGAATAAGACCTTTTGCTCTGGTTTTTAAAAAGCCAGTTGAGACCTAGAAAGGATATGACGTTGATGCCAACGAAAGAAGGCCAGATCAGTTAATTCTGAAAAGAAAGAGTCTGACAAACCTGCATTAGGTTCTTCTTTGTCAGTATCTGTGTCCACGTATTCTTCCTCAGAAGTCTCGTCCTTATCGACAGTAGGAAGGAGCTCTTCATCATCTTCCATCTTGTCTCTGCTCAAAAGGGAAGGTTTGGCAGGCCTTTTCCTCTGCTTCTTCGAAAGCTCGACCTTATGAGCAGCCTTGGTGGTGATTTGAACCAAGTGCTCAGCCTCCAACTCTGAAAGACTCCTCACGCCTATAAACTCATTGGCAGAAAGGAACCACTTGTAGCTGAGAAAAGTAAGCAGCGGCTTGCGCTTAGATGAAGGAAGAGCGAAGTAGGCTTCAGTACAGCCCGTCATAGTCCAAAACCATGCTCGGACGCCATCAATAAGCCCCCCCCTCAGTCTTCAAACCATGGCTCGGATTCCCAACATACAGTTGGTCGTAACCGAACTGGCGAGCGAAGCGGCACGGAAGGTAAGGCTCTATGTGAAACCGGCTCTTCACCCGAAGGACAAGATATCCAACGCGGATGCTCACCAACCAACGGAAACAACCAGCGTCCAGAGAAGTTCGTCCAGTCTGGGGTTTCTCCTCATCAATCAACACATCATCGTAACGGCCCGAGAAGCGAGGAAAACACTTGAAGAACTCCCAGCTCTTACGAACTTGGAGCTCTTGCTGTACATCAGTGAACGCCTTCCCGAACCATTTACTCTTTTCCAACAGCTGCACAAAAGGAACGGAGACATCAGCAGTACTAGGCACCGACATCAAATCAGGACGATGAAGAACGAGCCACGCCATCAGGTATGTATACGGAAGCTTGACCTTTACAGAAACAAGCTCAGTCGACGGTTTAGGACCCACCTGTGTAAAACCGTCAACCAAATACCTAAGACCACAATGGATGCCAGCAACCATCGCCGGAAGCAGAGAAAGCTTCCTCCTGTAAGCTAGTTGAACGGCAGGGAAGAGTACCTCAAGAGGTAAGGCGTCGGAAAACTGATATGGAACGATGCACTTCTTCAACCAAATGGCGAGATAACCTGCTAACAGAGTCCTGGGCTGAATAGACTTATGTGCATGGCCAAGAAATATCCGAAACTTGGTCCCTGCAGGAAAAACTCCCTCAACACCGGCAGTAGTGTAGGAACAAGTTTCAGCCTTTTCCATCAACTCATTAATGGCAGAAGGTGTCAAAATGTCTAACTCACGAATAGCTTCATGTGGGCCACCCTCCAAATGCTGGAATAGATAGATGGCGAACTGCTTCAAGCTGATCTGTCTCTTCCTCTTCGCCTGAGTGGTCACTTTGATTAAAGATGTGTAATAGTGACACGTAAGATCCCAAAGCGTGTCATACATATCGGGCGAATCCTTCTTCATCCGCTCTAACTGCATGTTCGAGGGAAAGTACTCCTGGTATGGACAATCCCCCATCAGAAGGCCAGAAACCTTATGCATCTCATGCAAAGCTAAGCCTAACTCTCCACCGCAAGTCAGAAAGGTATTACTATCAGGGACGTACGTATCTAATAATGCTAGAAAGTGGTGATAGCTGACCGGAAATCCATACATGGTGGCTCGTATAGGCACACACAACCCACTGCTTCTCAGATCATCCTCCTAACGTCCCAAGACGTAACTAGTCAAACGGGTCCACCATCCCTTGGGTTGTGAGTAAACCCAACCAAAACATCTGAAATCTGGTGGAGGCAACTTCCTCCCGAGCTTAGCCAAACGATTTCTCACAGTAGGAGCAGCTGCTGATACCTCGTCTGGGGGTGCGGTATCAAGACCCAGAATCCCTGGTCGAAGACCACGAATATAGTTATACCCATCGGAGCCTGGAGTCTTATGGTGTGAGATATATCCGCAATGAACTCGGTCGCCATCATCTGTGAGATTCCAAGACATCCGTCGCTGTACAGCCTGCCTCTCCAAATGAGTAAAGGAATGCTGACGAGGAATGGAAGGAATATAAAGAAGAGCTCCTTTGTCATTATTCAACCAATGCTCATCAGCCAAAATCAACCTAGCCGGATCTTCGACGGAATCTCCAAACAGATAACCAGGCCTCTCTAAAGCCTGAGTGGAAATGGAGTCTGCTGTAAAAGAAGCATCAGTGATCAACTGGCGTAACGAACGGCGTCCCCCATCTCGTATCAGACGGCAGGACTCATCGGTACGACTTCTATCAAACTGAGGAAGTGGACCAATAACCTGCCTATCAGCAAAAGAAGAGAAAACCTCCCCACTGCAACCAGTAGTAGCATGAGGAGGAAGACTATCCGCAGGGAATTCAACTGCAAGAAGACAAGGGTAGAGTTAGAAAGTTATCCATAAATTACATTAAATCCATCTCACAAGAGAGCGAGATAGGATCTTCCATTGGGCAACTGGCGAGACGATTTCGAGTGTCCTACACTGGAAGAGCAGTATGCATCATCATGTAAACAACGTGGTAGCATACCCCGACATACACAGTGTAAGACAACACGAAATCGCCCCAATATGTCGGAAGACTTGAGTTGGCCAAGCAAAACAAGTCTGAAACCTCGATCCCCGCGAAGGAGGATGTCGGCTCTTCCCGAATGACCCGCGAAGGGGCCAAACGAGGATATAGCAGAACCACGAGTTTCCTAAAACCTCGATCCCCGCGAAGGAGGTTGTCGGCTCTTCCCGAATGACCCGCGAAGGGGCCAAACGAGGATATAGCAGAACCACGAGTTTCCTGAAACCTCGATCCCCGCGAAGGAGGATGTCGGCTCTTCCCGAATGACCCACGAAGGGGCCAAACGAGGATATAGCAGAACCACGAATTTCCTAAAACCTTGATCCCCGCGAAGGAGGATGTCGGTTCTTCCCGAATGACCCGCGAAGGGATCAATCGGGGATACAGAAAGTATACAACACACATGCTCATCTCCAAAAGAGAAAGCCGGGGAGGAGGATGCCGCGGGAGCCTCCCTCTCGCTATGCTGCGAAAGGGAGCGACTCCTATAAAATCGTGATCGGCGCGGAGACATGGAAAATCTGTAATGAAAATCAACGGGTTAGGTACAATCATAAATCTGAACACCCGAAAGTTAAAAAGGAAATTAAGAACTTTAACTAAATCCTATAAAATAAATGGGATTTTATAGTTGAAGTCTAATTAAACCTATGAGTTTTATGCGTGCAAACAAAGAGCTCACATTGCAGTATAAACCCTCTTGATGAAATTTTTGGTGAAATACCCAAAATACCCCTCGTGTTCAAGGCTAAATTCTAGTCAAGGACACGCTTGAATTGGATCATGATCATCATATTTGTTCATCTAACACCCCCAATATCCCATAAATTTGGCTAACTTTACAAATAAACCCTTTTGTAAAATTTAGCCAATTTTGCAAACAAACCCCTCCACAAATTTCGGTCTAGTTTCCACATATCCTTCTCAAAATTTTGGCCATAGATTTGTGATCTAAACTTTGGAAATTTCAGCCCTAAAATTTCAGCCCTTTTTGCAAATAAACCCCTCTACAATATATGGTTACTTTTTGCAATTAAACCCCTCAACAATGTTGATTCTTTTGCATGAAAACACATCTCAAAGTTTGGCCAAATAGGCATGAAATTTCAGTCCCAAATTTCAGTCTACTTTTGCACAAAAGTCCTCAAATTTCAGTCCACTTTTGCACAAAACCCCCTCAAATTTCGGCCATAGTATTGATTTTGCATAAAACCCCCCAAATCTTTGTACATACACACAACCCATCATCAAGATCCTATCTTTTTCATAAAACCTAACTCATGACAACAAAAAGCTATGATCTTGGTATGTAAATTCATGGCATACCCTCATTACAATCATAAAGTTTCAATCTTTATCAAAAAATGAGAGAGTTTTTGTGGGGAAGCTTACCCAAATCAAGAAGCTTGAAAACCCAACTCCAAAATCAAATCTTGAGCTTGAAGATGTTATGAAACCCTAGCTTTGAGAAGAGAGGATTTTCGGCCAACAAAGGAGGAGAAAAGTCCAAAATTATGGTGGAGGTTTGAGAGTTTTTAAGACAAGAGTTCTAATGGGTTTAGAATCCTTGAAGAAAAAGAAATGAAGTTTTTGGATGAGAGGAGGAAGAAGGAGTTTGAGAGGGAATAGAATTCTTTTTTTTTTAAAATTTGGGAAAGAGGGGGAAAACAAAAGAGGAAAAAAAAGAGGAAAGACACCAAGGTGTCTCGGCCATTAGGCTTGGGTGTCTCGGGCCCCGGTTGGTCCCCGCATGCCTACAAACCCCGATTTTTTGCCCGTTTCACCCGTTTTCGTCGGTTATTGGATGTTTTGGTGAAAATCGACACCAATCAACGTTCGACGACCGAAACCCTAAGGTTAACGCGTAACCCTAGGTCAACGCCAGTCAACGCGTTGCGATCAAAAAGTCAACGTATGACGTTCAAAACCCTAAGGTCAACACCGGTCAACGCGTAACCCTAGGTCAACGCCAGACAACGCGTTGCGGTTAAAAAGTCAACGTACGACGTTCAAAACCCTAAGGTAAACACCGGTCAACGCGTAACCCTAGGTCAACGCCAGTCAACGCGTTGCGATCAAAAAGTCAACGTACGATGTCCAAAACCCTAGGGTCAACACCGGTCAACGCGTAACCCTAGGTCAACGCCAGTCAACGCGTTGTGATCAAAAAGTTAACGTACGATGTTCAAAATCCTAAGGTTAATGCCGATCAACGCGTAACCCTAGGTCAACGCGTTGTGATCAAAAAGTCAACGTACGACGTTCAAAACCCTAAGGTCAACACCGATCAACGCGTAACCCTAGGTCAACGCCAGTCAACGCGCTACGATCAAAAAGTTAACACGAGTCAATATATCATGACGGAGATAGTCAGTTCAAAGTCAACTCGACGACACGAGCCAAACTCAACTCATCAGTTTTAGATTTGAGACTTCGACGACGGCCAGGCGATAAACGCAACGCCGAAAGAACTTCAGCTATTCGTCAAAGCATAGAATAGATTGACAATCGAAGGAGTCAAGAATTGAAGCTAATTACAGGTCCTTTACACCGATCAAAGGCTGGACCAATCACATCCAAAGTATTCCAGCCTCTTCTATAAAAGAAACGAGTCTGGAACGCTTTGGAGGGGGTATCTGCAGGCATTGAAAATTACCTATAGGTCTTCATGAACAGCTCAGCATTAAGAAAATACGATGAACGTCACTATTCGGTTCACAGAAGCTTGATTGATGTCGGTGAACGCTTGAAGTGAATCGACGAACTACGTGAAGTAACGGAATTTCAGAATAACAAAGACACGAACTGATCGGGAACCTCGTGTCGTTCACAAACGGTGAAATACCCTTTGTGTCTCATTTATTCCACAGATGATCTGATCATTGGAGCTTATAGAACTCCTCGTCGGCTTTCCAATGCACTTTGAATCGCTCAAATCCGAGTTCAGATGAAGAAGTTACGACGGAAACGGACAAAGTACAAAGGGGAACGTCTCAACCTAAGTTGAGACACTCAGAAGTGTCTCGGTACAAGCGAGACACCCCAAGGTGTCTCGGCCAAGGCCGAGACACCCAAGGGTGTCTCGGGCCAAACCGAGACACCAAAGGGTGTCTCGGCGTAGGCCGAGGCACCCAAAGATGTCTCGGCCTCGCTGAGACACCCTGGGGTGTCTCCAGGCCTAAAATGGGGGTGTTGTGTAGTTTTAACCGTCTGGATCTCCTTGAAGCCTATAAATACAGCCCCTGGAGCTTCATTTTTTCAGATCTGGAATTTTGGAGAATTGGCAAAGCCCTGCCGGACTGAAGATTGATCGAGTTCTTCAACGCAAGAGAGAGAGATTCTTCAGATCTGCATCACCCGCATACGTTCCTTAGGATTATCCTGTTGCGATAATCCTAAGAAGAGCAATTATCTCGCCGTTGCAGAGATAAGCGCTTCTGCTTCTAGATTCCTTCGCGGATCGACGGAGTTCTGGATCTGATCTGATTGTCAGGTAGTCCACGGATATCGACGTCCCCGTCACCGGCTAAAGACCCACGCAAGCAAGAAACGACGAACGGATCTTGTGTTATTTTTGAGAGAGTTGTAACCTTTCATTTCATTCTTTTTATTGAATTTTTTGAATTCTTTGTAAACAATCAATATTATAATGAATTCGGCAATGAAAGCAACTTTCAGCGAAAACAGATACTTCTCATTGAGTGTTTTCCACATCTTCTTCGTCGACGTCTCGTTCATAATATTATAAATAAGATCCGGCATCAATCATAACTTAATAACATCACAAGCTCTACTGTTCATCTTCCTCCAAACCTTGTCCTCTATATCACCGGGTTTCTCTTTTAACTTAAGAGTCTCCTCTAAATTCTATGCATCCAAGGCGTCCATCACCTGACATCTTCACAATCCGAAATTGATCTTTCCATCGAACTTCGGAACATCAATCTTCGTGTTATTGATGCTCAGACTCTGTATCGCCTTCGTAAGAGATGAACCTGATGTGCTTGCATCTCCCATGTTGTCGATCTAACTCTTCAGATATGAATCTTCACCGAATCCTTCAAACAAGCCTGAATCTCTGATACCAATTGTTGTGCACGATGGAAGCTTCGAGGAGCGACACAAACAATAACTCGAGATAAATCACAACTAATAAGCAAATCACAATCACAACAAGAACAAACGATTTACGTGGTTCGGCAAGTTGCCTACGTCCACGGGGCAAGGAGGGGGGGAGGGGGGAGTTTTCACTATTAGAAATCAAGAGAATACAAATAGAGTTACCGATCAAACCCTAAAACAAAGCTCTAGATCTCTCACAAATCTCCCACAATTGGATGCAACAATCCTCTCTCAAAGACTGCTCAAAATCGTCCTTACTTAACCCTAATTAATCAGGTTTATGGTTATATATTAACTCAGAAACGAACCGGGTCAAAAACCAAGCCTAGCCCAAAATCAGTCTGCGGTCAACCGCGACGGTCGACCGCGCAGGTCTCGCGGTCGACCGAACCAAAAACCCGAGAGCAGAATCCATTACAGTCATAGCGCGGTCGACCGCGGCGGTCGACCGAATCTCATCCCGAGACCAAAAACACCTACAGGGTCCTCGCGATCGACCGCCACGGTCGACCGCCACGGTCGACCGCCTTCAGCTCCGAGTCCTAGTGGCCTTTGTGCACGTTCGCGGTCGACCGCGGCGGTCGACCGCCAGTTTGCCTAGTTGATTCTTCTGCTATTTTCCTGTACTCTCTCGCCATTTCTTCAGAGACAACTCCTTATCTAATCTAATCAAAACTACCTATAAATATTTGTGACGTCCAACTTGGAAAAGTATGTGACGCGTGTCAAAAAATCAAGGATTTAACAAAATCAGATGGTTCAAATTAATTCGATCGGAATCTATGGTCAAGATTTATTCGGAGCAGGATAGGATCCTTACAGTATTTGTGATCAATAGGAGTTGGGGCTAAGCACGAAATAACAACCAAAATCAAAAGAGAGATCTAAATGTAGTGCTCCTGGGGTCGAGCTCCAAGTTTTCGGCATCCGAGACGCAAGAAATGAACGCATACAGGACCTTTTCAAGAGGACAGGTGATTAACAACACGAAAACCTGATCTTCGCATATCACGGTCTTTACTTTTTTTTTTAGCGGTGCTCACACGGAACAACCTCTCCAGCTCTCAGAGTTGAGGCATGATCTAATTAAGATGCATGCTCTACCTTTCTTTTCATAATAATATTTAAGGCAGGCATTTGCTGCCAAGTCCAATTATGTTTGTGTATGTGTATCCATTCTCCTGCATGTGATGGCTAGTTATTAAAAGGGAAAAAAAAAATGAAAGAACATGATTAATGAAGCTAATCACAAAAAAATTGGATATAGTTTTTATTGTCGCTGTTGTTTTATCAGAGAACTATATGAGTAGTAATTGAGAGTTTATGATAGTTAGAATTCAGACAATGACATAACATTCATTGTGATTTAATGATTTTTATTAGAAAATGCATAACGGTTCACTTGAGTAAGAAAGGGCGGCAGGATGATCAAATCTTTTCCCTCTGTCTCGAGCAATCCAATAGTGAATTTAGAAATACTAGATTGTGTGGTGTGAAAATTGATGGAATAGATTCTTCTTGGTAGTAGTTGGGTTGAAGTTGATTTTTGATTTGGTTTTGAATTGAGGAAATACTGAATTGAAAATATTTTGAAACTAGCGGATTTCAGCACGAGCGCATGCGCTTGATCTGTCCATCACACACACGCCCTCAGTGAAACACCCAGAGTAGTTTGGTTTATAAGGTTTGAATGCAAGTGCCCAAACAACGAGCGCATATGCTCAAGCGGATTTTTCAAAGATGATTTTTCTATTTTGGATTTCTTAGTTTTCTTTTAGAACTTGGCTGACATGGCATCAAGGTGAGCGCACCTACCCAAACTTCGAAAGCACACGCTCAGTACAGGGAAACTAGTTCTTTTGATAATGAAAAATTGATCCTTCCAAGCTTGATTTTCATGATTCTTTGGTTTTTATTCATGGATTACGATATCAGTTATGCAGTTAAGCTTGTTCTTGCCATTTTAAGATAACATGGATGATAAAGTAGTTGCTTGGTTATAGTTCCTTATGTAAGATTATTTTATCGAAACCATGATAGATCCATATTTGTATATATGCAAGTAAAGCTTGTTGTGCTATGTTATCACATAGTGTTTATCATATACTTCTGTCATGCTATGCTATGTTATGTCATGACCTTGAATCCAAGGACATTATGCATGTTGGCCCCAAGGGTATGCATGATTAGGTACCATGATATGGTACATACATGATGATGATGATTGCTTATGTTTGGATATTAGGCATATCCTTCACGATACTAAATCAAGAATGTTTTCTTAGTCTAGGATACATTGCGATTGTGAGTGAAGGGTCATGACTCTCCACCACCAAAAATTTAATCAAGTATAAAGCATGATAAACCAAGAAAGAAATTAAGTATCAGCGTGCATCAAGCCATGAATGACTTGCTTTGATCTTTGATGTGCATGTTTCGTTTGTTTTAGAAACCCAGTCGAAGAGGGCACCCACATGATGGATGTTCTCTAGCGATTGAGTTATTCAGGCATAGTGCAAATATATCATATATAATGAAGTAATGAAAATGTTCATGTGGGTAACTAGTGGGAGGGAATTTAACATCTTATAGATAATGTGTGGCCTGGGGTTATATTTGTGCACTAGTGCCAGATGAGTCTATGTACATAAACTAAGTAAAGCAAGAATCCAATTAATGTTCCCACCCACCAAACACACATTGTCCCATGAAAGTTTTCCCTAACAAGATTAAGTGCAATATAAGAATAGTTAGATGCAAACACTACCCTTGCATCACACTCAAGAATTTAAGGTGCACTTTCGCTGTGATCTCTGTGTTGTTGTATATCTGGTTATTTGCTAGCTCTGTTTTGTGATTTAGATTTCGAGATGCATGTTTCTTATTCATGAAAGAAAGCAAGTGATGAAGTTATATAGTCTTTCTTTCATTTATACTAGTTATCCATTCATGATACATGTTATATGCGTACAAATCACTTCTTTATTTTATCACTTGCTAGACGACTTTTTGACCGTCCTCGTTTGCACATCAGTGGTGCATCCATGCATTTCATCCTTGATTTCAAGCACCCCTAAGTCTAGTGATATTTAGTAGATGGGGTTATCACCAACCAACTAATCTATCTGTTTATCTGGTATCTGTTCTAGCTTGCTTGTTACTAGACTTTATTATTTATGTTTACCTTTTCGCTGTTATGTAGTGGCTTTAATGTACTTAGTTATTTTAGTTGTTATTCTAGACTTGTATGGCTGTGCGACCTTGTTATTATGTTCTCTGTCAGGATGACATTGGTATCAGAATTGTGATACCCTTTATGTTATTCAGCATTTGTGGAACTTGTTATCTACTTTTGTTTTAGTATCTTTATTTTCGCTAAGTTTTTGTACTGTGTATGCGTTATTTGTTGTGGCTCAGTTTCCTTATGCTTATGTTTATGTATGATACTATGATTCCGTTCTGGATATGGTGGATGAGATTTAGGCTTAAATAATATACTTTTAGGTGGTGTTTGGCCCAATCATATATGCTGCCTAGCCTAGTCACGTGCCCATTAGGTATTTCTGGGAAGCAAGACATGACAAATACGAATATGGATATGATTGAATGAAAAACCCCAGAGTTAATGTTCATAAATGTTATGCTAGAAAACCAACTTTTGAGAATCAGCCAATAAGAAGACGTCACGTGCCAAGCCTATAGGTTGATGAAAAAGCCGGACGGGTAGAGGCTAGTTGAGCAGGCTATTGTTTTGAATAGACCTCCTGTAGTATTGACCCAAGTGCAAATACACACTCCTAGTGGACGTAAAAAAACAAAAAAACAATTGATTGTTTATCCTCACCAATAGAACCATAGATAGGGGGTCTGTCAACATTCTCAAACATTTTTAATGATTTTATAAGTAAAAAGCAATTCACCAAGAGGGTTTATTCTCTATGCGTAAACTATAGAGATTCTATCCGCAACAAAGAGAATTACATGAGGTACCTTTGCAATTGATTAATACGACAAGGAGTCTCTGTACACAATTATATATTTATACATATGCTAAAGTTATTGGGTTTATCACTGTAGAAAGTCTCATTCTTTAATTGCCCATCGACTTGTGTTTGATATGGAATGATAAAGTAAAGAATACGAAAACATATTCAAAACTCTTGTTTGTTTTATTTTCAAAAAATAAGAAAAACATCATCATAGAAAGCTTTTCTTGAGCGGAATTGCTTAGGTGGACCAAATGTCAAAAAATTTAGCCTATTTCCGAGCTAAAATAGAGGAATTGGGCTTTCCATAAAATTCATTGTTTTAGCTGTTGTTTAGAAAGCTATATTTTTTTAAAAAAAAGGGTAAACCAAACCGCAGTTTTGAAATCATGTAATGGCTCAAAAACCTACTTTTTGCTTCAAAACTGTAAGATTCCTAAAATTTTGGACCAACCAAACAGCCCCTTAGTTTCCCATCGACTATTCCTCGAGCATCAACTTGACTCTAATTAAATCCTTTGTTGGACCGTTTCAAGCCGCCTCCGGCCGAAAACATCCCAACCACAAGAACGGACGCTGTAATGAAGAAGCTTGTTACGTAGAGTCACATCTCAAGAATTGAGTCAGCATCTCTTCCCACTCCCCGGTCCCTATCCATCTCTCGACCCCACGCAGTACAAAGAGTTCCAGACCGACATAAATTAATATCAGTTAGCCCCCTACATGCCTCGGTTTAGCCCGGAAACTTTATGTGCGTATATCATTAGGAAAATGATAGAGGCACACCACCAACCACAACTCCAACCACACCCCCTCTCTTATTTACTACAGTGCACCGGGTCCCACATGAGAGTTTAAAAATTTAAAATCCCATGTGGGGCCCGATGCACTGTAACAAATGAGAGAGGATGTGTGGTTGGAGTTGTGATTAGTGGTGTGCCCTTAGTGCCACCATATAATTATGTCAACATTAGCTACCAAAAGTCAACGTAATCAGACCGGAAAAAATTTCTTAAAGTACTTCCAACCATTGTACGAAGGAAGTGTTTGGGCGATGGATCTGTATGTTGGATTTATGACATTGTAAGAAATCCATAAAATCTTCAATTCTCAGATTTTTAATTTCTTATTTGGTTTTAGGATAATTGAGTGGGCACTTTAGTTTTCCATTGAAATAAATAAATCAAAGACCAAAATTAATAAATCAATGATCGTTGAAAACAGTTAAGTATTTAAACAGCTTAATATTTAAAAAAAATTTAAAATAAAATTAATAATATCCTAAATAGTTAATTTTTTTAAAAATTAAATAACCAAAATTAATAAATCAACGACCTTTCAAAGTAATATCCTAAACAATTAAATATTAAATAAATTAAAAAACTTAAAATAAAAAAGTAGTTATCTTGGAAGAATTATTAAACCGAAATTACTATAATTAAAACCATTCAAATTAAGTCAGAGCTGATCTTTGAAAGATTATCGAAGAAAAGGCAGATGATCTAAAATTTTTTTGGAAATTAAAATTCTAAATTACTACTTGAAATTATTTTTTGAGATTTAAGTTGAATAATCAATATATAACGCGAATATGTATTTAACTTTATGTACAAACTTACCTTACAAGTGACGGAGGGGCCATTTGCTCGTTGTTGGGGCGCTTGGTATTTCCTAAATTTCAGATCCGCCCTATAACGGATCCCGTCCACTGACTCCAAAGCCTTAGCGAGTTGACGCGCGAGGCGTTGACGTTGCCTTTGACGCGTCCTCTTCGATAGGATTGGCGCACCTTCAGTACTCAACTCCTTGATTGAGGAGGAGTCCAGATCTGCAGATCCGGTCTCGTTGGAGGCCAGAGGGATGTTGCAAGGCGTGATTACAGCAACAACAGGGGCGTTGATCTTCCTGCTCTTGCGAGAAGCGGAGGATCTGGAGGAGGAGGACGACAGATATGTTAGATATAGGTGCCCTGCAGGCAATTATTGTATATTGTAACA
>BQKN01064141.1:340872-361893 GCA_022839385.1 Asparagus kiusianus
TCTTCCGCTGTGTATTATGCATGTAGACATAGCACGATTTCCTTCAAGATATTCCTCGAACTTGGCCTGGTCAAACTCATACTCGACCTCTATGTCAACCGGGATCCAGATCCAAGGTTGCGACACATCAACCTTCGCAGAAAAGCTATTGGCTCCCACTGTGGTCGCCAGTTTGTTTTCGTCGAAAGTAGTCTTCATTATCGAATTCATTACAACTTTGATCGTTTACAATGAATTCAAACAACAAAAATAAAGATTACAACTTTCTAGAAAATAAACACAAGAACCGTTTATCAACTCTTGCTTGCGTGGGGTCTTCGCCTGTGCCGGGGATGTTGATATCCGTGGACGACCGCGGATCAGATCCGGTTGCCAAAAATTTAACAGAGCTCCTACTTCACCAAGAAAGTATTCGCTTGAAGCATTAAAATCGACCAAATGAAATCAGTAGCTCTTCTCGAGATTAAGACTAAGCCTAATATTAAGAAACGGACGGGGGGAATACGGGTTCAGATCCTTTGAAAGCCTTCCTCTTTATACTGAAGTTCGACGGGATCTGACTTGCATTCGCTGTAAATTCGTGCTCCTTTGACTCCTCAATCCAGCATCACATCGTCCTCTTGATAATAATTCGCCCCCGTAGAATAGAGGCCCTAGGCTTGTATTTATAGGGCACCGGATGGAGGTATTTGGATAAGAATGAATGATTTCATACTATCTTCAGTTAATAACGGCTTAACCACGTTTATGGATGATATCCAATCAGTTAGGAAGCTCTGGAACGAACAAATCCCGTGAAAACAGCAAAAAACGTGTTTTGGATAACTTTGGGCGCGGGACAGACCACGGTGACCCGCGCGGCCGCGGGTCACCAAGGGGTGATCCGCGCGGCCGCGGGTCACCAAGGGGTGTCCCGTGCGCCACGCAAGTTCCGAGCCTTGTTTGAGTTCTTTCGGTGTTTCCCGACTTTCCTGGACTTGTACTTTCTGCCGATTTGCTTACTTGCCCGTCGTGTTGACTTGTACACTCCGCTGAGGGACTGACTGACATGCGCCTTGACTAATGAGCGCGTTCCGTCACTTGGAGCCGACTGACGCACGTGAGCTGACTGTTAAGCGCGTTCTGTCACTTGGAGCTGACCGACGCGCGCTAGCTGGCTGTTGAGCGCGTTCGGTCACTTGGAGCTGACCGATGCGCACAAGCTGACTAACGAGCGCATTCGGTCACTTGGAACTGACCGACATGCGCGAGCTGATTGTTGAGCACGTTCGGTCACTTGGAGCTGACCGACGCGCGTGAGCACTTGGTGCTGGCCGACAAACGCAGGCCACTCGGATAATTCTTCTTGACTCGGATGATAACGTTCATCGTCTTCTCTTCGTCTCGAGTTACATGCGGACACCTATAGGCATTTTAGACGCCTACACGTGTATCTCTCCTAGTATAAATAAAATTAAAGGTTCTTAACTCTGAGATCATTAATAAGCTCTACATATCTGAAAGGCTACAATTAGAGGTCACTAAAGCTGGTTTAAGGTACACTAATCTAAGATGAAAACAATTGCAACTGTTCAACTGAGGCACGTTCAATCGACAGGTATCCATAATATTTGCGGCCTCTACTCATTTTATCTATGGGTTATTATAAACTCAGGACCCAAGGAATTTTGATAATATTGTATCTCTGACTACATAACTTCATAACTTCATATCCTTGGAAATTCCCAACGGCTCCAAATTCCAACCGCTGCGAGTCAAACCATTTGACAGCAATAAGTTCATAAATGCTCGGTGGCAGTCATGTATCTCTGATCTAACGAAGGATGTCCCAGCAGAAATAGGGTTATTTGCAAATAAGAGAGCCTCAAACCCTACAATATAAAGTAGGGTTATCTACATATATATCCTCTATGTCATTGGTATTTGCAAAACTGCCCTCTAAATCTCAATATTTGCACTGCTATATATAATCAATTTTGAAGAAAAATACTCTCAAATCAATCAATCATCAACCTTGATAGGCTAATTTGTAATTGCAATGCAGAATTATCAACAAAATAGTCAATCTTTACTCAACAAGTTGATGATTTGTTGATCTTAGAGGTAATTTTTTCACAGTTGATGATTTTTGAGTTGTTTTGCCAAGACCAAGATTTGGGAGGTAGTTTTACAAATGTCCATGGTCTAAGCGGTATGTGTACAAATAACCCTATTGAGTAATAAGACCTCCGAAATATTATTTTAGCGATACTTCTAATTTACAGTATAATTTTTAGAGGGAAAGTTACATAAACATTTGTTAATATCAAAATCGTGCAATATTATGTGCACACCCGTATCATAATACTAAGTTCCATATAGAAACTAGTACACATTAATTTGATGTGTACATATCATTTGATGTACATATCATTAGCGTCTGGTTAATTAGATCAATGTTCATTTTACTTATCTCATAATTGGATGTTCATATAATTATTTCAATTGTTTGGGTGATCAGTTATGTAACTAAATACTAATTAGATAACCACTCACTTCTAACACTTTCCGACAATTTGAGGTGTACACCTTCATTTATATTTAGGGTTTTTCTATAGCGTGCCCATGGGCACTCTATAAGAGAGGAGAGAGATAGAGAGAGATGATTGTGGAGGGGATCCCAATGCAAATTAGGTGGGCCCCCTCCTCAATCATCTTTCTCTATCTCTCTCCTCTTCTATAGAGTGCCCATGGGCACTCTATAGAAAAACCCTTATATTTAAGCAATTAATGTATTTTAGTCAATATGTCATGAGTTAATATCTTCAAGAACAAGATGCCAAATGCAATATAATTCCTTAATACAAGTTTCCCAATATGTCACAAATTTCATGTCCAAATATGATCAATATATTATACATAAAAATATATCAATTATGTCAAATGACCAAGACTTTTTATATCACGTAACGAAAATTTGTTATGTTAATTGATGGAAAATATTAGAAGTGATTAACAATCTAATTAGTATTTAATTACATGACTAGTCATCCAAGTAATTAAAACGTACGTATGAACGTCCAATTACGAGATTAATATAGTAACAAATGAGCCAATTATCCCCATTAGTGTATATCATTATAATTGCTATTGATTATAAGTGAAGTGGTTAGTAGACTGATCATTGTACTAATTAGTAATTATCTGCTACACGATATTGTATAGAAGGCACTCTGCACAGATTTTTGGCTTCATATCGGAAAACCCCATTAACTTCGGATGATTATCAAATAACCCCTATAACACTCTAAATATCAAAAAACATTCCTTTAAGTTTAGGGGTTATCAGAAAACTCTTTTTAATTTTAATATTTTATTAGAAAATCCCTATAAAAGCTTTGAAACACAATTTTCACTGAAAAAATGTCCACCCGCATAGTTTTACTTATCTATGTGAAAATTGCGGTTTACGTTGTTAGCACTTTTCTGATAAAAGCTTAAATTTAGAGATTTTCTGATACCGTAAACTTAAGGTAGGCTTTCGATATTTTTGAAAGCTATGAATGTTTATCCGATAGTCATCAGAAGTTAAGGTGATTTTGTGAAATTTAGCACAAATTTTGCCCACTAGCCATAACTGATCTCAAACGCGAAAAATAAATCCAACGGTTTACGTGGTTCACAATCGATTCTAATTAAATCGATGTGTTCGTTGCATAATATTAGTGTTCAAAATGCTTTATCAATGTAAGACTACTCTATCAGTACAACGTTCAACCTTAACTCGATATCTAGGGTTTATTGAGAACAGACTCCTTGTAATATCACCCAATTGCAAAGAGATTTCTTATAGTTTTAATTGTTGTGAGTAGACTCTCTATAGTTTATATTGTTTTGAATAGACCTCCTGTAGTATTGACCCAAGTGCAAATACACACTCCTAGTGGACGCAAAAAAAAAAAAAAAAAAAAAAAAAAAAAAAAAAAAAAAAAAAAAAACAATTGATTGTTTATCCTCACCAATAGAACCATAGATAGGGGTCTGTCAACATTCTCAAACATTTTTAATGATTTTATAAGTAAAAAGCAATTCACCAAGAGGGTCTATTCTCTATGCGTAAAACTATAGAGATTCTATCCGCAACAAAGAGAATTACATGAGGTACCTTTGCAATTGATTAATACGACAAGGAGTCTTTGTACACAATTATATATTTATACATATGCTAAAGTTATTGGGTTTATCACTGTAGAAAGTCTCATTCTTTAATTGCCCATCGACTTGTGTTTGATATGGAATGATAAAGTAAAGAATACGAAAACATATTCAAAACTCTTGTTTGTTTTATTTTCAAAAAATAAGAAAAACATCATCATAGAAAGCTTTTCTTGAGCGGAATTGCTTAGGTGGACCAAATGTCAAAAAATTTAGCCTATTTCCGAGCTAAAATAGAGGAATTGGGCTTTCCATAAAATTCATTGTTTTAGCTGTTGTTTAGAAAGCTATTTTTTTTTTAAAAAAAAAGGGTAAACCAAACCGTAGTTTTGAAATCATGTAATGGCTTAAAAACCTACTTTTTGCTTCAAAACTGTAAGATTCCTAAAATTTTGGGTCAACCAAGCAGCCCCTTAGTTCCCCATCGACTATTCCTCAAGTATCAACTTGACCCTAATTAAATCCTTTGTTGGACCGTTTCAAGCCGCCTCCGGCCGTAAACATCCCAACCACAAGAGCGGACGCTGTAATGAAGAAGCTTGTTACGTAGAGTCACATCTCAAGAATTGAGTCAGCATCTCTTCCCACTCCCCGGTCCCTATCCATCTCTCGACCCTACGCAGTACAAAGAGTTCCAGACCGACATAAATTAATATCAGATTAGCCCCCTACATGACTCGGTTTAGCCCGGGATCTTTATGTGCGTATATCATTAGGAAAATGATAGAGGCATACCCCTAACCACAACTCCAAACACACCCCCTCTCTCATTTGCTACAGTGCACCGGATCTCACATGAGATTTTAAATTTAAAATCCCATGTGGGGCCTGGTGCACTGTAACAAATGAGAGAGGATGTGTGGTTGGAGTTGTGGTTGGTGGTGTGCCCCTAGTGCCACCCGTATCATTATGTCAACATTAGCTACCAAAAGTCAAAAAATTTCTTAAAGTACTTCCAACCATTGCACGAAGGAAGTGTTTGGGCGATGGATCGGTATGTTGGATTTATCATGACATTGTAAGAAATCCATAAAATCTTCAATTCTCAGATTTTTAATTTCTTATTTGGTTTTAAGATAATTGAGTGGGCACTTTAGTTTTCCATTGAAATAAATAAATCAAAGACCAAAATTAATAAATCAATGATCGTTGAAAACAGTTAAGTATTTAAACAGCTTAATATTTAAAAAAAATTTAAAAATAAAATTAATAATATCCTAAATAGTTAATTTTTTAAAAATTAAATAACCAAAATTAATAAATCAACGACCTTTCAAAGTAATATCCTAAACAATTAAATATTAAATAAATTAAAAAACTTAAAATAAAAAAGTAGTTATCTTGGAAGAATTATTAAACCGAAATTACTATAATTAAAACCATTCAAATTAAGTCAGAGCTGATCTTTGAAAGATTATCGAAGAAAAGGCAGATGATCTAAAAATTTTTTAGAAATTAAAATTCTAAATTACTACTTGAAATTATTTTTTGAGATTTAAGTTGAATAATCAATATATAACGCGAATATGTATTTAACTTTATGTACAAATTTACCTTACAAGTGACGGATGGAATATGCATCACTACATTTATAACATTTCATCATGACATTCTTCGTTTGATGAAAATTAGTCCTTTAGAATTTGCATCTTCGCTAGGTTTGGTTAATTATATCGAAATCATAATAAATTTTAATATGTTTTCAATTTAATAGATGAAATTGAAAAAGCAAACAACAAGGAGATTCCGCTTGCAATCAAGAGATTAATTGGTAGAATTATGTATTTTCATGTTAAGGTTACAAAGTTTAACACAAGTAAATACATTGAAGACTACACAGTTATTAAAATCATTAATACTGATGTGGAAGACGAAAAACTCAATGGGCTGTTACTGCTAACTGTTCGAAAGGTAATATTTCTATTATCTTATTAATAAAATTATATTTTTTAATTGTATGTAATGTATTCATTGTTCTAATACTAATTTTTTTATCAAAGGATAAAAAATCACTCGATGACGCTGGTTGATGGCGATGACAGTCAATCAACTCAATATATTCTTGACTTATCAACACCTGGAAATAGTACCGATGAAAATTCGAAGAAGAAGGTGTTTGGTAAATATAATATTAGTTTCATTATTTTAAAAATTAAATCATTAACATGGTGTTCTAAGACAAATGTATTATTATCACAGGATGATAAACTCATTGAATTGAATCGGGATAGTACTATTGATAATCAATCTGTTGAATTAACTCCAGACTTATCCATATGTCCCCCACTAATAGCAAATACAAAAAAAATATTTTAGATGTTTCGCCTATTGCTACACTTGACCCTTCTGCATTTAAAACCTCACCTATAGCTAGTGAAAAAAAGGATACAATCAGGTTGGCTTATTTATACATTAATTAATTTTAATATATAGTTTCTAATGTTAAATTTACTAATTAATCATATTTTTTTATTTTGCAAAAACAGATAAAGCACCAGCTCTTTCAACTTTCAAGAAGAGGATTAGGACGGAGAAAAAATAATTAGAAATTATTAGAGATTTTCTTTATATTTTGCTTATGCATCCTATGACTGTTTGATTGATTGAGAATTTTTTGGTGACGCATCATTTGCGAATAATATTTTTTAAACATTAATCTGTCTTATATCTTAATTTCATTCAAGTTATAGTTAGGATATTTTGATTATCTTCATTTTATCCATTTATTATGAAAAAACTAGTTTAAATGATCTTAATTTTAATTATAGCTTTATTTAAGTTGTTTAATATCATTATTTCCAGGCGGGTAAATGTTCTTTAACCTTATTGGGGGTAGGTGAGAGTGGGATTCACATATTTCGAATAGGGTTGAGTCGTTAGATCTTTAAAATTATATTTGGATAAGAGTGATTGAAACACGACGGAATATAAATGAATTGCGATAAGATCATGCTTAGCAGAAGCTAAAACACTAGTATATACATATTAGCTATCAAAAGTCAACATAATTAGACAGGGAAAAAATATCTTAAAGTCCTTCTAACCATTAGATTAAGGAAGTGTTTGGGCCATGGATTTATATTTTGGATTTATGACATTGTAAGAAATCCATAAAATCTTCAAATCTCATTTTTTATTTCTTATTTGGTTTTAGGATAATTGAATGGACACTTTAGTTTTTGTAAGAAAATCTAAATATCTTTGTTTGTTTTGAAAGATATTTATAAATTAGAAAGTTGCGTGTAGATTGATTGATTTATACCTAAAATAATCTAATACTATTATAAAAGTGGGTTGGGATGCTAAAACATTTCTTCCCAAAGTATCCTCCAAAGCACATGCATACATATATAGAACACATAATACATCCTCCAAAACACATGCATACATACATAATAAAACACATATATACATGTAACATACACACATACTTAAATGAGAATAATTATTATATTTTATAATTATTTTATTAATAATTTTTTAATTAAATTCCTTTACATGGTCTGCATTTAATATCTTAAATGACCTCTTCCATCCACTCTCTTCCCTATTTCACATGTACTTTCAATTCCTATTATATATCTACTCTTTATTATGTATACAATAAAATTGGGTTATATGTATAGTATAGCTAGACATAAAAAATGAATAAATAAAGTTAGATAAGTATATTATAATTAGGTCATATGTGTAGTAGATAATATAATATATAACTATATTATATTATATATCTACTCTTTAAATTTCTCTCCTCCTCTGTTTATGAAGGTACTCATATTTAACATACGCCCATATTAATCTCCACTCTTAACCTTGCCCTATCACTGAAATGTTGGGTCAGCTTGTCCTAGGAGTATAAGACTCACTTATATGACGGCCGCATTAGCTCATTAACGTACGTGAAAGCTCATGTTGCATGTGCCCTTTGCTATACATATTTTACTTTCAACTTCAGCGTCGAGGTGGCTTATAATTAAGTCACTTTTGTGACTTATAAGCCACTGTGACATGATTAAAAAGTAGCTTATCTTGGCTTATGAATCACCAAAATATAAACTGGAGTATCATAGTTATATTTTTAGTGACTTATAAGCCACAAGGTTTGACCATGTAAAATACCAATATACCCTTCATCATTTAAAAAAAATTACAAGCCCTATTTTTCTTCCTCCTATCTCATTAAATAAGTTTTGGTAGTTTTCACAATAATGATTATTTGTAAGCCATCTATTTGTCAAACACTCAAAAAGCTTATAATCTACTAAATTTACCAAATATTTTGGCTGGTAATTCACAAACCTTACAATCATTTATAGATTATAATACAATCATATTATAATCCAAAGTTGCCAAACATACTCTTGATACGGCTTAACTATTATATATACATATTCACATGTTTCTTTATTAATTGCACTATTACATATGATGTTACCAACAACAAATAAATGAGGAGTGCTAGCTATCATCATGTGTGCACTGCACATGCGCCATAACAAAGACATGTATCCCTACATGATCCTGTATAGGGTTGGTGTCCCTAGCATTTCACATAAAGAGTGGAGACATTCTTCTAGACTTGGTACGATTCCTGCAAACATGAGAATCCATCGACATAAGCTTCGATAAATAAGTTGTCGATCAGATTACTCAGCTAAGCATAAAGTATTCAAAGTGAACTAATTGTAGTCTCCTACATATGGATCGATATTATGCAATTAATTTACTCAAACTACAAAACTCAAATGCTTAGGCATAAAAGTAAAAATTGGTCTTTCATTCAAAAAAATTTATTACAATATCCTCCATAGTTCTTTCTACCAAAAAAAGGAGGGGGGGGGGGGGTAGGGCAGGATATCTTTAACACCCTTGACCAAGTCTAGAAGAAGGGCCAGGTCGCCTCCTAGTCGCTGCCAAATAAGAGTCGCCAGCCGACCTCAAAGCATCCACTTCTTATACCAGTCCCTGAATAGTCCTGGACTGCCTGGAGATGATGGTCTGGTAGCACCTCAGCAACCTCTTCGTCTCGGCCAGTTCAACCTCTAAGGTAGCAACCCATCTCTCTGCCTCTTCCCTGGCTGATCTCTCTACGGTCAGCAAGTGATCGAGCTGGTGGAATAGATCCAGCTCAGCTGGTGGAATAGATCCAGCTCTAATGAAGCCCCTTGGGCCTGACAGGCTTAAAAAGCCTGATGAATGTCGTTGCTTGACATTTCCTTCAGACTTCCCTTGCCAACGTCACCTCCAGGGCCAGGAGAAGACTCGTCTGCACCATCCACCTCATTGGTCGAAGCAAGAGGTTTTTTACCGGGTCGACGAGACGGTCCAGGTCTCGAGGAAGATTCCCCACCAAACCCTATATCCACGGAGTTGACCAAGTTCCTTCTCCTATCCCTCATCCCACCAGGAGAGGGAGCAACCTCGATCATGAGGGGCCTTCTGTCAGAATCCCCCTCCACATCGAAGGCCCCCCTTGATCTCTTCTGAGACTCCTCAGCCAAGCCTTCCCTCTCGATCCTGAGCCTCCTGTTATAGACCTCCATTGGTGGAGGAATATGAGAGCTTGCCCTGACCGTGAAGCCAGTGGAAGATAAGATCATGGACATGTCCTCCACCAAGTCATTCGCGTCCAAAGGTCTGGCATAATAACAGATCTTCTTCAGGGCCTCCTTCTCCAGACTGCTAAAAGAAACTGGCCTTAGGGTCTCTAGATTTTCCTTCGGTCAGGTCGAGCAGGCAAAGATGTCATCAGCTCCATAAGCCCATACAAAATGCTCCCTCCAGTCCTCCTCTAATTTAGGAAGATCCAAGAAGAGCTTAAAATTATCCTCAATATGATAAAAATAGTGCGGGTCCCCTTCAGTCGATCCTACACTCAACACATGATTTAACACTTTCATGCTGGGCCGTACTCCAACTCGGTAGCAGACGACCACGAAGGCCACCAAAGCTCTTGCCACATTCGGATAAAACTGCATGGGGGAAAACCCCCAGAGCTGCGTGTACTCCACTGACAAAGGGATGAAGAGGCAGTCGCAGATCCTGCTCCAGATGTGCCAAGTACAATGACACTCGCCCCTCGCCATGATTGTATACGTGCTCTGTCAGCTGGGGCTCCTCAAGTGTTAAGGCTTGAGGAATGTCAAATCTCTCGCACACCCACTTCAACTAATCTCTTAGAACCTTTGAACGCAGATGTCGAAGTACATCAAGCTTTTCTTCACGATGTCTAGAAGCGGAAGCTGGAGAAGCCATGGAAAGGTTCCTTCTTTACAAAGTTCAACGATTTTGAAGATGAAAGATCTGTGAGAAAATCCTCTCAGCCCCTAGGATATTTATAAGCCTCCAAAGAAATGTACAGAAGAACTCAAGAGGCGTAATCTTGAAGCGACCAAGAAAGATCCACTTTGAGAATCCAAAACGGATTGCTCGAAATACCAACCGCCACTTCTGCACATTATTCCATGCCGATAAATTAGTGTAGGAAGCGCCACTTATTTTGTCCACGATGCTTCTTATGACGGTTGTGCAGAAAACCCTACGCCACATTTTCAGTCATGATCAAACTGGCTAAGAATCCTCAGCAACCTTGGATAAGTTTATACAAATCGTAAGCTTATATCTATTTCACTCGAACCCGACTAAAGTCGACTCCCAGTGAAAAGGGCCATTTGTTATAGTAATTTGTCATCTAAAGATAAAAAGATCGAGAAACTGTCTCAACGGGCCCAAAAGAGCTATGGCCCAAGCCAGCTTAGCGGTCCAAAGCCTAGTCAAGAACAAATCTATCGAGCCACCGAGTGACAAGTCATTCTTACCGACACGAAGTAAGGGATCAGTCGACCCTTCATGATCGAGATGACTCCTCAAGATTCCACCCGCCTCATGATCGAGACGACTCCTCAAATAGTCGGCTCGACCATCTACTTGGCTGTCTCCTCAGCCAAAAGCTCACTCGACTATCGGGTGGGCAAATCGTAGGGACGACTCGGAAACCAACCCGTCTCTACTAAGGGGATAAAGTCCAACTCAGCTCTCTTCAGATATGCATCAATATATGCTATAACATTGATCGATCCCATCAAGATCTCAACTCTGATAAATCTCAGGCATAAATGGCTTACTCTGCTCACAAGTCACTTCCCAGATATCACTAAGACATCCTCTCCTGTGCTTGAAGGACTTCTTCTCCAGTCGCCATCCGACACCTGTAAAGCAAAGAATGACTAAGCAGCCAGCCTATTTTCCGTCAGGCCTCCTCTGTCAAATCCGGGATCTATTGGAGACATCCTCTCCTATGCTCGAAGGACTTCCCCTCCAGTCATCAGCCAACATCTGTAAAGTGGAGAATGACTTAACAGCCTGTCTTCTCACCCCACCACTGCTCTCCTGTGTATAGTCAAAGCCTAGGATTGGAATCTCAGGGGCGAGGGACTATAGTAGGGAGGAAGGAGGGTAAGCAACAGAGGTGGCTCTCTGAGCTCTCTGCTCTTTTTTTCTTTTAATCTTAACTCTACTAAGAGACTGAACCTTCATTAAATTCGGAGGATCATCTTCTCCCTCAGGATCTATTTTCTTTTCACTAATAACTCTAAAAGAGTACCCCCTGACAAGGACCTCTATGGTCCCGGGACTCTTCCTCAAACCCCACACAAGCTCACCGGTTGACTTGACCGTTGGAGGTACAAGGGGGGGGGGGGGGAATAAGCCCCGCCCTCTTACGGGTTTGTTATTCTTGTTTATGCAGAAGAATCAGGAATTTCAGTCTAAGGATTGGACATAAGTCGGAGGAGGAGTCAGCCCCATCTTTCGTTCTCCTACCCTTCATCGTCAGCGGACAACTCTCATTGACTATGTGATATCAGACATCAACAACATCCAAATATAACCGATCGTCTTTTTGTGTTGTTTCTTCTATTTTTTATCAGTCGTCTTTTCTGGCTTGACTTCATCTCCCTTAATAGAGTCATGTAAATCTTTACAATACAGAATATCTTCTATCTTGGATTTCCATACTTGCCAATTAGAACCATCAAATTTCATCATTGTGCCAAAACTCTCCATCTTTTTCATCCCAAAGCACGCCTCAAACCAGGACTCTGATACCACTTGTTGGGGATTTTAAGAAGATTAATTTGTGAAATTAAATACTAAACGAATAAGGGTACCAATGAAAATACCACAAGCAAGCAAACACCAATATTTAACGTTGTTCGATAAATCATGCCTACATTCACGGGGCACTCCAGAGAGAAATATTTCACTAAGAATTAAGAATACAATCCCTCTAAGTTACACTTGAACTTGAGAATTAAATCACAAGAGAAAGATACAGTGTTACCTCTAGGGTACCAAAACTCTAAAATCGGTCTCACCAAAAATCTCCAACTCCCAAGGAGAAATTAGCACCATACCCTCGACGACGTCATCGTTCTGAAGACAACGACTTTTGAATCACTACAATCGGACACCCAAGCTATCCGTAATCTAAACTTTTATCTCTCTCTTTTCTCTCTCCTCGTGGCACTGTAGCAAACTGCTGTTACTGTAGCACCAGAGTACCGTTCACCCAAAAATTGTTCATATAAAAATTGATCTTAGGGCTCTCTTATATAGAATTCTCTAAACCTATTCCTATTTTAAATAGATCATCCAAATCCTCTTCTACATAGAGTTCTAATCCATGTAGACTTCTTATAGATAAAATTCTAATTCATGTAGATCTCCTCATGTGAGTCTTATCTTGGGCTGGACCCGCAACACTTACAGTCATTTTGATTGGCAACACATTATCCTAAAGATTGAAGTATAGATTTGGAAGAATGATGATGATGATGAAGTCCAAGAGCATCATTCCTTGAAGGTTGACGATCAAATGATGAGGAACGATGTCGAAGATGCGAGTGATGACGCTCTGAGGGATAAAAATTTATCATTGTTCTTAAAACTCAATTCCTAGTTCACATCCAATCAATTATCTCTTCTTTCTCTCTCTTTCTCTTATATAGAGCCCACAATAGATCAGGAAAAAAAATTCATAAACTTGATATAAGTTGAAGATAAAAGAAGATAATTGACTGAGATTAAAAATCTCAAATTAGCTAAAATACGTTGTCACCATTGATGGTGAAACACAACCATTGCTGGTCCCCTACTCATCATCGTTGTTACGCTGTAGTCCATTAATGATTCTAATTTTGGTTTCTGAAATTGATCAAATATTTATTGTAGTCTATTGATAGTATAGCTGACCATCAATAGGTCCCAGTAGTCCACCGATGGTGCTGAATTCTATTTCTATTTTTTTCTGATTGTGCACTGTAACTCATCGATTGATTAACGACCATCAATGTTGCCTCTTGACCATTGGTGGTGTGAAGGCTGAAATCACCATTCATATTATTTTTACATTGTTTCGTCTCGTATCTCTCATATACCTATTTATAGCTGATATATATAATCTCAAATGAACATAAAAAATAAAAGAGAGTTTGTTATTACTCAAATAAGAGATATTATAACAACGTTCTTGTTGGACCCTAGAGGGAGGGGGGATGATTAGGGTCTTATGCTAATCTAATCCGATTTTATGTTAATTAAAACTAATTAATAAATTATTCTTGCAAGATAGATATACAATATGTTATGAGCAAGAATATGCAATATGAACAAAGAGATATATCCTATATGGTGAAATATATGCAAGGATATATAAACAACACAAGGGTAAACAATCTAAACTAAAAATATAATTGTGATAGGGTAATATAAACAATGCAAACACACAATATGATTACAGAGTTTGGACATTCCATCCTACGTCTCCGCTCCCCACTCCTGGGAAGAAATCCACTATTACAACCGGGTTTTCTACGCTCACCTGAATAACATTTACACCTCATAATGTTGGTTTTCAACGTTCACCCATCAACGTTCACAATCACTCATAATGTCGGTTTTTAACGCTCACCGATCAACGTTCACTCCTCATACTCGGTTTTCTAGCTCACCGAAAACTTTACAACACTAACAATGTAACAACAAATATGTTATCTACAATAGATGAGAACTCAATGTAGCTCACTCTTAATTGTTACAACTCCCCACAATCCAAATTATACTAAGTATGAAAATACAATAAGCTCAATGGTTGTGTGTGTAAGCAATGAGAAAAACAAGTCTAAACTTAATTTTAATCTAGCAAAATAAATATGACATATTAAGCATAAACAAGCTAGATAAAGAGTTTAAGAAAACTTCTCTAAAACAAGAGTGGAGGGATGTAGGTTGAAGCCCAAACAAGATTGATGATCTCCTCAAACTCTTGTGAAATTCTCTTCACAAACAAACTCTTAAACACTCTTTTAAACAAACACAAAACAAACTTAAACCCTTATTAAAACTATTTTAAAACATTCTCTTGGATATAAAAAATAGTTATGGAAAAGGGGTATCTACTCCTTTATACAAACAGGAGGATTAGAGATTCACTGTCCATGCTACAGTAAATGCTACAGTAGCATTTACTGTAGCGTTATTACTGTAGCTAATAACTAATTAAAAATATTACTGTAGCGCATGAGTATACTGTAAAATTTAAAAGGTACTGTAGTAGATCGGGATACTGTAGCACTTCCAAAAATTCAAATCATGCAATATTAAAAAAAGCGGGATTACTATAGCAAAAAAAAAATTGTGCTTTGCACGGACCGCAAACTAGTATATAGGGAAGAAGAAAACAACCCAAAAAACCCTAAAAACCCACTAAAAAATAAAAATCAGCAAGTTACCGTTACTATACAACGGTAACTTCGGCGGTCGATCGTGACGGTCGACCGTGAGAAAAAAAACTATAAAACTGGTCTCTGGACTGCTGGCAGTCGACCGTAGAGGTCGACCGCACTGTAGCACGGTCGACCGTAGCGGTCGATTGCACTTTTCCAGATTTTGACAGATGTTGGAATTTTACGTATTTAACTTTGTAAAATTAATTAAAAATAGTAAATAAACTCCAAAAATTATGAAATTTTGAGAGAAGATTCTAGACATGCATATAAACATGTTAGAGAAATAATTTCTGAAATATCATTTCTCAGTTGAGAGAAATAACTGTTTAAAATACAGGTATACAGTTTCTGAAAAAACTACCGAAAACTTGGTTTTGTAAATTCAATTGAAAATAACAAAACAACTCGATAATTAGTAAAACTTGGGAAAATGTTTGTATATATGAAGATAAACATGTAAATGAAGAAAGTTTTCAAAGCGTATTTCCCAATTGTGAAAACGTATCTGTTTTGCAAAAACATGTACGAACATGTGCACGAACATGAGCTTATTAAAAACTTGATTTTGTAAATTCAAATAATCATAACAAATTAATTCCAAAATTGATAAAACTTTAGGAAACATTTATAAACATGAAATTAAACTTGTTAGAAAAAGAATTTCTCAAATTGAGTTTTTCATTTGTGAAAACTCATGTATTATGCAAGTGTGTCCAAAACATAAAAATGTGATATACATGAAATTTGATGTTTTAACATAAACAATATTTTGAAACCGTATGAAATAATTTTATAGACTTAATAAAATATGTATACAATGATTGTTAAATCCATAAACCAAAACTTGTCTATATATATAACTATATATATAAAAACCAAATGTGTGTGTGTATATATGATTGAGCTTAAAGTACTAACACACATAATATAAAACCTAAACTAAATATACCCAAGCTTGATTGATTTTCGATGTAGCTCAACTTGGTACACTTACGGATAACTCTAGAACTTGGATTTTTAATTTGAATTGCATAGGCTTCACTCCACAATTCCGCCAACCTCCATTGGATTTGATCGTGGAAGTGCAATCCATCCTCCAACTTGTTGTTTGTCTATAATAAATAGAATTATACAAACACTAGACAAACAATATTAGAAGTAAATTGTTTGTTAAACATCATCAAAACAAGAAGGCCAACAGTTCTAACATACTGCACCAACAAACAACGTGACTGTACTGGTAGTTTACAGTTATGTTTAAACAAAAATTTGTGTGCTCATCGGTATAAATGCCACTTATAAGTTATAACACCTATATGGATAGACAGTCTGATTATATTGATAGCTGATAGTTACGTGTGCATCAAGAATCATGATAAATGTAGTTCTTCATCCGCGCCCATCGCTATATGATTCCTAATGGAGGGTTGTCTATAATTATTTTTCCGAAATTGATAGAATGGGCATGGGGTGGGGGGGGCCCACGTCTCTCTGCCAACATCCAACAAACTGACAACGTGCGTCTTGAATGCCATGGGCCCAGCCCTTACTACGTCTTGTAACCTTTAACACAAGTTTCCATTCATTGCCTTGCTCACGTCTCCAGTGTAAACACTAATTAATAACATATCGACCCCTCCTTCCTTTCTCTTCTCTGTATAGCTGGACGTATATACACTTCTGGAAGAAACATTTTGCATAATTCTCTTTGAAATATTACTCGCAAATATGTTAATAAAATTATTGTATTAGCTAAACTTCCAGAATTTTACCATTAACTCAAGTTAGTTTTCAGAAAACTACATGAGTTATGGTAGTCACTGCTGCACAATATCATAATAATTTTAGAAATATCAGAATTTGCTCATTTTACTTTAATTTTTTTCTCAACTTGGTTTATGTACCAGGGCTGCATCCCCAAATTGATCCCTCTAGTTCAATTTTTCTCAACTTATAATTTCTATACTGGAGCTTCAGACCCAAATTGGTCCCTCTACGTTATTTTTGCTTTAATCATTTTGCAGTAAATTTCAAATATCTTTCAACGTCACACTAAACCCTCCAAGAATTTTCGAAAGTAACCCTACACCCTCAATAACTTTCAAAATCACACTAAACCCACAATAACTTTGCCAAATCATACTACACTCCCCACAAAATTTTTGGAATTGCAAAAAATTTCCAATAAGTTTTCGCATTTTACAAATAACCCCGTTAAATTTGAACCAAAAAATAACATAAAAAGACATTTGAAGGATAATTTCATCAAAAGAAAAAGATAATTAGGGTTTTGAACCCTAACCAGAGCGAGCAATGGGAAAAAAAAAGGAATTTCTATATTTAGAATTGAAAGTATAAAAAGGTCACATGGCAAAGCCCTGTTGTTTCCTCGCAGGAGAGTCTAGTTTCGATTCTCATATGCACCAAAGGCGCAGTAGTTATGGTTATTGTTATGTGCGCCACAAATGTATTTCCTCAAAAGAAAAAGGTCATTATTTTAATAATTTAAGGAGCAATTTGCTCTTTTTAAGTCACTTGGGTTGCATTTCCCATGTCAGATGACATGATGTTAGCTTTGGGGAATTTTTTGCAAAGGTAAAAGGAGTTTAGTGTGATTTTTGAAGTTATTAGGGGTTTAGTGTGATGCTTAAAGTTATTGAGAGTTTACTACAAAATGTTGAAAGTTAAAATAAAATAGGGGATCAATTTGAGTATGAATCCCCAGTACAGGGATGAAGTTGAGACAAAATAAAGTACGTGAACCAATTTGAGTATAAAGCCCCATGAACAAGGACCAAGTTGAGAAAAAATAAAGTACGGGGACCAATTTGAGCGTGAAGCCCTAGTATAGGGATCAAATTGGTCTCTTAACCAAACTCAAAAAGAACCATCCTAAATTCATAGCAGAACAAAACCAACCTAAACTAGTGTGATCGGTTTTGTTTTGGTCTGATTAGATTGAAGATGCACTCATTCAGAAATTTAAATAGATATTTTGACCCAAAAGAAAAATAAAGATTAATAAATCTATGAAAAAACATGGATTATGGAACCTATAGAAAAGTGATACAAATAATGTAAATAGTGAGGGAAAGAGAGAAGGAAGTTTGTCGATCAGATTGGAATTTTCTCAAACTAAACAGATCAAAATATATTCTCATACAAAATTGAGCCGTTGAAATTCGATCAGTTTAGTTAATTTAAATGGTTAAAATCGATTAATTCTCACCTCTACTCACCTCCAACCTCATGTAAAATTTGATTGTATATTTAATTACTGTGACTGCTATGGGGAAAAAAAATCAAAACATCTTCAAATGGAAAGTCTATCTTGATGCATGCCATTTAAAACTCAGCACGGCGGGTGTTGCTACAGGGACCCAAATAGGGGACCTAAGGTATGAGACATGTGAGGTGTCATCATCCGGTTGCATGATGCACTGTTTATAAACAGTGATGCACTGTTTATAAACAGTGCATCATGCAACCGGATGGTGACACCTCACATGTCTCATGCCTTGGGTGCCCTATTCGGTGCCACAAGACATTAATGTTTCAACCAGCGCCCCTACGACACTGGTTAAGAGCCTAATTATTAAAGTGATTGAGGACCTAAATTAATGAATCTTAATTAAAAAATGTCCTAGGGTCACTTGTCAGAAAACCCTTCAATTAACAGGACATGATGACGATATAATCCCATCGCTACCATAATATTTACACTTGTATATAAGCTTCAATTACTCCCTCCATCCGCTAACTGTTTCCGTTAATAAATTGGACAATAATTATAAATCTCTCATCTCCCTCAAAAGAAGTAAAATATACGAGTAAATGCCACTGCTCGCTGCCTAAGGAACAGGTAAACAAGCAATAAATACACAAAACTTAGCTATAAACTTGCGTACATCTTCATCTTTTACCGTCTCATGTCATTTTCTAGCTGCCACCATCATCCTTCATGATTCATGGCTCAGTATTAATACCGCTCCCAGCTGTCTCAGTTCTTGATGGAGGAAATGGAGATAGGCAATGGAGGAGGAGGTGCTTATCTTGTATGGGAGGAGCTAACGGCCGTCCTGCCTTTTCATGGGCCGGGCCGGGCCCCGAAGAAGTTGCTTCATGGGCTGACCGGTTTTGCTGTCCCCGGCCGGCTCATGGCCGTTATGGGCCCGTCTGGGTCTGGCAAGTCCACTCTGCTCGACTCCTTATCAGGTATTTTCAGAATTTTTTTTTTTGGGATTTACGTCTGCATCCTCAAAGTTTCATCACGATTCATTTTTAAATACATAATAATACTTTTAAATCCAATTTCAGCTATGTTTCGTATATTAGCTATATATTAGGGTTTGAAATTATTCCTCATGTGTGTTTTGGGTTTAAAAATGATTTTGGAAGTGGTGGTATTCAAAATAAATTAGAAAACAAAATTTGGGTTATAAAGAAATGAACATTTTTTTTTCTCTTTTGTGTGATTTTAGTTTATTTATTATTATTATTTTAAAAGTTTTGAAATGGGCCATTTTTTTTAATTAATTAACAGGGAGGCTAGCGAAGAATGTGGTGTTGACGGGGGACGTGCTGCTCAACGGAAAGAAGAAGAGGCTCAACTACGGTGGCGTGGTGAGTATATTTTTATTTTCTTTTCATGTTGAAATGATGAGTATTTGAGAAAAGCAATGATTTTGTTTGGAGTAGGAAAAGATTCCATTTATAGTAAGCGAGAGTACAGACTATGTAAATACAAAAAATATATCTTTTACATAGAAAAAGTTAGAGTTTGTCTTTTTAGATCGTCCATGTGGTATACTTTGAAATATTAAAAATATATACTTCCCTTTCTGTACATAATAGTGTTCAGGTTTGGATGAATACTTTCTTAATCACAATCCTCAATTAAATGATAGACGATTATGACTGAGGACGTGATCCTTGCACTGCTACTTGCCAAATTGACAGGGATCTGAATCTGTAATTTGGAGGATTTTATGGGTTTTTTTTTGGGGCCTGATTTGGGCAGGCATAGCTTCAAAAAAATATGAAGCATATGCAAACTGAAATAGGTAAAAATAAAAAATAAAAAAAATCTACAGATCCTAAAGTGATCCTTGTACTGTACAGAGCTACAATCTTAATTTAACAGTTTATTCGAACTTGCAGTGAAAAGTAGATGGCTTTACAGTCCAATTGATACCATCTATATTTATGAACATAGCATAAATATCTATTGATGGACAACATCAAACATCGGTAACAAGGAACTCTGTTAGTGCGCGTATGTGTGTGTATATATGCAATTCAATTCTAAATTTGAGGTAAATCTAGTTAATTCAATACCTGGAACATTGATTTCCACTAAGATTCTGATCTTGGTACTAATCATGCAGATATCATCTGTTCACTTTGGTATTTTACAGGCATATGTGACTCAAGAAAACATTCTATTAGGCACTCTCACAGTCCGTGAAACCTTAACGTACTCAGCTCACCTAAGACTTCCAACCAAAATGACCAACAAGGAGATATCAGAGGTCGTCGAATGGACAATAGAGGAAATGGGTCTTCAAGATTGTGCCGATAGACAAATAGGAAACTGGCATCTTAGAGGGATAAGCGGAGGGGAAAAGAAGAGGCTCAGCATCGCCATCGAGATTCTGACTAAGCCTCGCCTTCTGTTCTTAGACGAGCCCACGAGTGGCCTTGATAGCGCAGCATCCTTCTCAGTTATCCAAACTCTGAAACAAATGGCCCTTGATGGCAACAAGACTATAATCTCCTCTGTGCACCAACCAAGCAGTGAAGTTTTTGCCTTGTTTGATGATTTGTACCTTTTATCTGGCGGTGAAGCTGTTTATTTTGGTGACACCAAATCAGCTACAAAGGTAATGAAGAAATTTATCCTAGGAAAAATGATGGATTACTTGCGGTAGGCTCCTTGAGTGATATTTTTTTTAAAATCTTTTACCCTCAGGAGGTCTATCTGTGAAAACAGTTCTCTCTCTCTCTCTCTCTCTCTCTCTCTCTCTCTCTCTCTCTCTCT
>BQKN01064141.1:381723-427117 GCA_022839385.1 Asparagus kiusianus
TAACGGTCGTGCTTGGATACGTCGCCCGATGGTCCGTTTGTCGAATTGACGTCATCGAGCTATATTGTGGGACCTATAGGCAATTTTATACGCCTACACATACATAACGAGCATTCTAAACTCTTGACGCATAGTTGGATCTTAACCCACAAGTGACCTGTGCGTTTCCAACTTCAAAATGCATATGGCCTGTGCATTTCCAACCTTTGACAAAGGTTTAACTCTGCGTCTCAGGCCTCAGACGCAGAGCTAAGGCCCAGAACGCCAAATCAGGTGTTTGACTTGTTCAAACACCAGTCGAACGGCCTCAAAACCGTTGTCCCACGTTCTGAGGGATTTTCGCCCACTCAGGAGCGGATTTAGGGGTTGGTTACACCCCTAATCCCCCTATAAATAACCACCTTACTCAACCAAGAAGGGGTTAATCGGTTCTTGGCATCAAAACCACTTAAGGTTAGCAAATCTCAGCAGCTTAACCGCATGGAGGAGGAGATTTCTCGGAAGATCAACAAACTACTTAGTAGTTAGTACATCAAATCCAAGGGGATCTCTTCATCAACAGCAAATCAACTTGGCTATTAACCGAATCTTCGGTTTTAACAACTCTGTTACAGAGTTTTCAACTCGCTCTGAGTTCTGAAAACTCACTAAGAGTTCGTGATTGACTTGCAATACAAGTTAATTACATCAATCAGTTATTCGGTTTTCAACAACTCTTTTCAGAGTCTCCAAACTCGTTCTGAGTTTCTTACACTCATTAAGAGTTTTAAATCGAATTCATCAAACAAGTTAAGTGTTCCAGTGAGATAGTACGGTCGGATCGTCAACGGGGAGCAATTTCGACGCGAGCATTCGAAGGAGGCACTCCATCGCTACCAAGAAGAACCCAGTTTTAAACAAAGGGGAGAATCAAATTCATTCTCCTCTCTTTTGTAATCAGAATCCGAATTGTAATCGATTTTGAGAGAATACAAGTCAAATTTTCTTTCATTGTCTTTTTATATCAAATTTCCAACAAACAAAAGATGGCGACTCTGCTGGGGACAAGCTTCTCTGATGACGAAGTGGTGGCGCAATCCGACGTCCACCTCACCGGTACCACCGTCGAAACTCTTGTCGTAGAGTTCGACCAAGCCAAGTACGAGGAGGCTCTCTCCTCTGGATCGCTTAGCCCTAAAGCTAAACGTAATATTCACAAGACCTCTAAGGAGGTCATGACTACTGCTAAGATGCTAAAGAAAGCCCTCTCCTTTGGCCAAGACCTTAAACTCGCTCTGCGAGTTGAAGACTCTACGCCCGTATCACTACGGCGTATAATAGGTCAAAAGAGACCTATGGTGGAGGAAAATCCAATCAACGCCGACGATGCAGCGGCCAAGGCGTTGAAACAAGCCAAGAAAAACACTGCTCGACGAAGGAGAAGATCCATACGCCGAGCGTATTTGCGGAATAGTCGAGCTACTGCTCAACGTAAAGACTACGTTTCTGAGCCCGAACTGTGCGTTTCTGCTCCAGAACGCACATTTTGTGGCAATGAACCCGGTTATGAACCTCGGGTGATCCAACTCAAACGCGACCCTCAGTGATGCGTTGTTCGACATAGACACACGCCTCAAGAGTGCGTCCCAAAACGTGACCTCCAAAGGCACGTTCAATCATCCGAACGCACGCCACAACCGTGCGTTCGATCAAAGCACGACCCTCAGGGATCTGTTCAATCATTCAAACACACACCTCAAAGGTGCGTCCAGTCAAAACCTGACCCTCAGGGGTCTGGCTCGTCAACCAAGCGCACACCACAAGTGTGCGTTCAACCAAAAAACGACCCTCAGGGGTCTGTTTCATCAACAAAAAGCACACCACAGGTGTGCGTTCAAGCAAAACAAGACCCACTGAGGTCTGTTTCATCAATTAAACACAGGCCTCGACCTCGTGTTTATAAACCTAAACGTGACCCTTGTGTTTCTTCTCAAGAACACGACACGGTCCGTCAGGTCCAAAAGGGACGGCACGGATTTAATGTTCATATCCAACCGATCCAAAGGCAGGGGGTTCCATCTCCACCCTTACGAAATCTTTCCCAGGTCTCCGACTTGCGTGAGTTACTGTCAAGAGGAAGACCAACACAGCAAATGGCTCATTCATGCCAATGTGAACGGCTCATTTCCGCTGTCCTCTCTGAATGCAGCTGTTGTTCACCTACACCTAGACAGTCAGTGTTTAATAGATTGACGAATGTTGTTAGGCCTCCCAAACGACAACGTTGCCATAAGAAGGCCTCTGAAATTGAACATCCCGAGGTCACTATCAACATGATTGGCAGAGGAAGAGCCTCGCATACTGATTCTGATGAATCACAAAGAAGTCATTCCCCGACTGTTAGGGAACTTTGTGACGAGTTCGAAGGGGTATATCGGCATACTCGGACTCGAACAGGAGCTATCCGCCCGGTTAACTACCAAAAGTTAGCCAAAGGGATTACAACAAGTGATGAACATTCGGCAATAGCCGAATCTCAATCTTCAAGTTCTGTCGGAGCGCGAGAGGTTTCTGCTTACATGGCGGGAAACCCCGAGGACATAGCCAAAAGAGTAGACGAACATCACGTCATACTCCAAGCGCAACAAGAGACCCTTCTTCAGGTGAAGGATATGTTGGCCCAGCTCCTGGCTGAAAAAGGCCAAAAACCCGAATCTTCCCGGAAGACAACGTCAAAGGGAAAGCAAAAAGCGACCGAACATTCGGATCGTGAAACTCATAACCTCGAATCCTCCTCTGAAAATGAGAAGGAGATAGAAAGAGAATTGCAACCTCGGTCCTCTAAAATGGATGAGTTGGAAGCTCGCCTCAATGCAATCGCCAATAGAAACTAGCTTCGTGAAGAAGGGGTGATACGGCCTTATCCCGCTGAGTGGGACACAGCCCCCTACCCTCCTAAGTTCAAGGCCCCTACCCTCCAACCATTCGATGGTACAGGATCGCCAAATCAGCACATCTACTACTTCAAGTCACAGACTGGAGATGTGATAGCGAACGATGTCATCCTGACACACTTGTTCATCGGCACTCTTAAAGGGGTAGCCTTTGAATGGTTTATGAAGCTGTCTGCCGGATCTATTCAGAAATGGGTAGATTTGGAAAGGCTATTCCTGGCCAGGTTCTTCGAAGATGATATAGAAGTCTCGGTCCCGACTCTTCTCGGCACCAAACAGAAGAAGGCTTACGTGGAGAGATTTCGCAGCATGGCATTGCGATGCCCCTCAGGTTTGACCCAATCGACCTTGGTTGAAACTTGCAGGCACAACCTGCAGACTCAGCTCCTTGCCTAGATGGGGTAGCGGAGTGTCGCTCCTGGAGACAGCTGGTGTCGCAAGGAGAACAAGCTTAAGAGATAGTGGCGCGAGTTAAAGCTGAAGAAGAACCACAACCCAAGCCGCAGCAACAACGCAATCAACACAACGCCCAGCAGTCTAAGGGAAAAGAAACTTTAGCAGCTAACTACACGCGAGTACCACCGCCTACTAAGCAAGGCAAGGCGCCAAATCAACAAAGAGCACCCAAGCAGTATTCATTTAAAGAGGAGCATGTAGATACCTTATTCTAATTACTTCGAAAAAACAACAAGTTACAGCTTCCCGAAATCAGAAAGCCGGAGGAAGCAGGAAAGGTAGATGACCCTAATTACTGCCTCTATCATAGATTCCTAGGGCATCCTACCAGAAGGTGCTACGTCTTTAAGAACATACTCCAAAGTTTGGTGGACGCCAAGGTGCTCACTCTGAAACCTGAGCAGAAGACTGTATCTACCAATATGATAGCAGTCCAGTTCGGCGACTTCCCTCAAGTGGCGACCGCGGATGGCGTTGTCCCCATCCACAAAGGAGAAATGTACTTGACGAATACTAACTTGTACAGTGAAAAAGACAAGGGATTGATACCCCTCACCACTCTAAAAGGAAAAATCATGTGGGTTCATCCTGATCTGGTGGAAGGCCAACAGTGGACGAACACCTCATCTAAGAAGAGAGGAGGAAAGGCTAAGTCCTCCAACATGATTAGCCCCTCCATTACTGAGAATGATGATCATCTCAAACCTCTCACTGATTCAGAAGAAGAGAGGATTGTTCTAGCAGTATACCCAGAAGGCAACCCTGGCACTCGGTCAGGAAAGACTTACTTGAGAGACTATAACCAGAATCCTCAAGAAGTTGAAGAACAGCCCCAAGACGTTGGGGGTTCTGTACCAAAGAAGCCGGTTGATAAAGGAAAACAAAAGGAGATCCGGTTTAACAAAAATCTTCACCAGGAACCCAGGGAATCAAGCACTCCTTTTCAATTCAATGTAATGGCGCAACTGGCCAATATACCCGCTAGAATCACCCTATATGAGCTCTTGAAATTGTCCAAGACCACCAAAGAAGCTCTAATTGAAGCTTTGAAGAACACGGAGAGCTTTATCACTCAAGTTACTCCAATCCCTGAAGCGTCTGAAGATCAGCCCTGCCTGCAATGCCTGCAAGCAGCAAGAAGCCTACCACGCATATCTTTCACTCAGGAAGATATGGAGGTCAAGCACAAACATGATACACCCCTATATTACACAGGATATATCGGGTCATCAGAGATCAGCCATGTTCAAGTCGACCCAGGCTCGGCACTCAGCATCATGCCATACAGAGTTATGCAAGTCTTGGGGATTCCCATGTATCGGTTGAATGCTACTCAAACTACCATCTTCGGGTTCAATGCTAATAGCACTCGGCCTCTGGGGAAGATCAAGCTTAGATGTCAGATTGGAGACCTTAAGTCCGAAGTAACTTGTTACATCATCGATGCGGATACGTCTTATAATCTCTTGCTAGGACGTCCATGGATACATGCAAACCGCATTGTCCCATCTACTCTACACCAAGTCATGAAGTATGTCAATGATGAAGATAAAGTTCGAACCCTGATTGTGGAAAAATACCCTTTTAGAGGAGTAAAAAATTTCCACACAGATTCGGTCTTCTATTCGGAATCGCAAGAGAAAGAAGATGTTGAGAGCGGCAATGAAGCCGACATTGAACCAGATCCTGAAGAAGATTGCCCGTGGGAACTGAATCTAGATGTAATGGGTCAGGATGAGAGTAATAATAATGTACCGAGCGAGGGTGAATGGTGCATTAATGAAGATTTTATTTTAGCGTACTTGTCTGATGTGTCCTCTAAAAGTAAACAAATAGAGAATGATCATAATGCAGGTACCAACTCGTGGCACGCATTGTGTGCAGAGGCATCCCTCATGTTGCTAATTAAGTCATCCTTCACTTCAGATGAAGAAGTAGAAGATGCACAGAAGGCTATCTTTAAAGTCTCATCTAAAAGGAAAGGGCAGAAGCCGATCTGTTTTGGTAAAGTCAAACCCGAACAACTTAAACGGGGAAGTTCAGAGGAAGACAGAGTTCCTCAATTTCATTACCACGAACCCAATTCTATACATTTAATGAAACGAATGGGATATAACTTTAATGAAAAACAGGGTTTAAACTTTGGGAAAGGTAGGCAAACGCCGATCCGGATGTCTCTAACTCCCGAAGGAAAACCTCCGGATTATTATCAAAAGACCGGAAGAAGCTTGGGTTATGTCACAACCCCTCCTGTTTCAGAAAATAAGATCAGTAATTATCTACGACAGGATCATTCATCCGGAACATCTTCCTGGGAATCCGACGTCAGTGTCGGACCTTTCTTTAAAAGCTTGACTGTGAACATGGTTTCAACTAGTCACCCAGATGAAGATGCGGGGGGTGATGAAGGGTTAATTGAATCAACCAATGACCCATGGATCAAACGCCTTAACATCTTATGGGATATGCGTTTCGAACAACGCGAACCACCCACTGAAGATAACGTAATCCAGGTCAACATGGGAGATGAATCTGACCCTAAACCAATTTTCATAAGCGAAAGCTTATCACCCTCTGAGAAAGAAGATCTTATATCTCTCGTCCGAGAATATATAGATGTCTTTGCTTGGAATTATGAAGACATGCCGGGTCTCGATCCAAAAGTGGCCATGCATCGTCTCAACATCGATCCGGATGCTAAACCCGTTAAACAACAGCAACGCCGGTTTCGTCCAGAGATCATGGAAGCAATTGAGTCTGAAGTGAAAAGCTTATAGACTCAGGCTTTATCAGAGAGGAATAACATCCGGACTGGGTGGCCAATATTATTCCCGTGCCCAAGAAAAACGATAAGGTCCGTATATGCATCGACTTCCGTGATCTCAATGCAGCTTATCCAAAAGACGAGTTTCTACTTCCCATCACCGATGTCATGATTGACAACACTTGCGGATATGAAAGGATGTCTTTTATGGATGGATTCTCCGGGTATAATCAAATCAAGATGTATCCTGAAGACGAAAAGCATACTGCATTCAGAACACCGCTGGGGGTGTATTGCTACACAGTGATGCCCTTCGGCCTAAAAAACGCGGGTGTAACTTATCAACGTGCGATGAACGCTATCTTTCACGAACATCTGCGTAAGAAGATAGAGTGCTACGTTGACGACATAGCAGTGAAAAGCCAATGTAAGGGTGATCATCTTGCAGACTTGAAGATAATGTTCGATCATGCGAGAACACCAACTGAAAATGAATCCGACCAAATCGTTTCTCGGAGTATCAAGTGGAAAATTTTTAGGATTTATTGTCACGTCCAAGGGAATTTCTCTGGATCCAGAGAAGGTGTGCGCCATCCAAGACATGCCGCCGCCGAAGAATCTCAAAGAGCTCAGAGGTCTGTAAGGCAGATTGGCATACATTCGAAGATTTATATCTAATCTCTCGGGACGCTGCCAACCTTTCTCAAAGCTTATGAAGAAAGGCGTGTCCTTTGTTTGGGATGAAGAATGCCAAAAAGCATTCGAGGAAATTAAGAGATATCTCACTCAACCGCCAGTTCTCATAGCCCCGATATCAGGAAAACCGTTCTTGTTATATGTAAGGGCTATGGAACATTCTCTTGGAGCTTTATTGGCCCAGAACGATGATCAAGGGCAAGAGCAAGCCATTTATTACCTGAGCAGGACCATGATGGGAGCCGAACACCGGTATAATCCAGTCGAAAAAGAATGTCTCGCTTTGGTATTCGCAGTTCAAAAGATGCGACATTACCTAGTTGGACAAACAATTCACGTCATCTCTAAGGTAAATCCCTTAAGAGTCCTGATGACGAAACCGTCGTCTCTGAACTGCTGGCTCGCAAAATGGGCCATTCTCTTGTCACAATATGACATGCAATTCATGCCCCAAAAGGCAGTCAAGGGTCAAGCATTGGCAGACTTCTTAGCCGATCATCCGGTGCCAGGGACATCTAGATTGTATGAAGAATTGCCCGATGAAGTCGCCGAAGCTTGTATCACTCGGGAGTCTACACAAGTGTGGAAATTATTCTTCGACAGTGTGTTCAGAGCAAATCCTCATGGAGCAATTACCGCAAAGGGTAGGAGTGGTGTTCGTCTCCCTAAACGGTCACGTGATCCCGAGAGGATTCTCCCTAATCGAACCTTGCACCAACAATGTAGCTGAGTATAATGCTCTGTTACTAGGCATGCAATTTGCCGATGAACTTAATATCCAGCATCTCGAGGCTTACGGTGACTCTCAGCTCATCGTAAATCAAGTTCGAGGAGAATACGAAGTACGTCACGAGGACTTAATCCCGTACTACTTCATAGTGCTAAAGCAAGCTAAGAAGTTCGAAGGTTTCTTTATTGAATATATTCCACGAGCTCAGAACGCTTACGCAGATGCTTTGGCTTCATTGGCAACTTCGCTGGCATTACCGCCAGGTGCCGAAACAACGATCCCAGTTACAGGACGTGAACTATATTGCTCCAAGATTCCTACGGAGGAAAGCTCAGACAAGATAGCGACAGAAGAAGTCTGTACAACCTCCATGGAGTTCGAATCTAGAGACTGGCGATTTCCGTATATCGACTACATCCTGTACGGAATTTTGCCTGAAGATCCTAAAGAAACGGCCGCCATCAAGCGAAAGGCCCTCCGGTTCTATTATGATGCAGTTTCTCAAATCTTGTATCGTAAATCACACGATGGAGTTCTGCTCCGATGCCTCTCTGTAAAGAAGCAAAAAACGCCCTCAGGGAAGCTCACGACGGAATGTGCGGAGCTCATCAACCCGGGGTTAAATTGGGAGATCGCCTCTGACGAATTAGCTATTACTGGCCAAAGATGTTCTCAGATGTAGTTGATTACGCTAAACGTTATCATGCGTATCAAATTCACGGGGACTTTATCCACCAAACACCAAGTAATTTACACCCCACTTCCGCATCTTGGCTATTTGAAATGTGGGGTATGGATATCGTAGGACCAATCTCTCCTCCAACTTCCAAAGGGCATCGGTCCATTCTAGCTGTAACCAACTATTTCTCCAAGTGGGCGGAGGCAATCCCGTTGAAAGAAGTCAAGACTTCAAACGTAATCAAGTTCATTAAACATCATGTCATCTACCGTTTTGGAGTCCCGAGGTGAATAGTTCACAATAACGGGACACAATTCGTCAGTTTTGGGTTTCAGAGATTTTGTGATAAATTTAGAATCCAAAGTGTCGCATCTACGGCTTATTATCCGTCGGCAAATGGTCTTGCAGAAGCTTTTAACAAAACTATTGTGAAGCTTCTCAAAAAGTTTGTTTCCAAGAGCCGACGTGATTGGGACGAAAGGCTCGGCGAATGCCTATGGGCTTACCGTACAACGGTAAGGACCCCTACGAGAGCTACACCATTCTCCTTGTATACGGCTGTGAAGCCGTACTACCACTCGAGATCCAAATCCCTTCTCTGAGAGTCACAATTACAACTGGACTAACAGAAGAAGAAAAACATCAGCGACGTCTGCAAGAACTTGAAGTTCTAGACGACAAACGACTTCAAGCTCAGCAGCAGATCGAATTATATCAAGCCCATATTTTCAAAGCCTACAACAAAAAGGTTAAGGAACGGATTTTCAAGAAAGGTGATTTGGTTTTGGCCAACAGACGACCTATGGTGATGACACACAAAACCAAAGGGAAGTTCAATCCTAAGTGGGAAGGGCCGTTCGTAATAGATTCAGTCTATTCGGGTGGAGCTTATCGTCTTATCAATCAAAAAGGAGACAGGCTCATGATGCCAATTAATGGGAAATTCCTTAAGAGATATTTTCCGTAAATCATGTAGCCCACTTCTTGTTCTTGTAAATTCCAGCCGAGTCGGGCTGGGGCTTGCCAATTCATAATACATTTCGGGAATAAATTATAATTTTTCTTGTCTTGTATGTCGTCATGTTAACATTACACCTCCGACGATTGAAGTTTTCTGGAGTTATTCTAAGTATGAAGAGAATCTCAGTTCTATGCCAAGTTAACATTACACCTATGGCATTCGTATTATTCTTCGTTGTCTCGAATTAGAATTCAGCAAAAAGAGAGGATGAAGACTAAAATGATATCATTTTCATTCAATACTGTTAATTTGAGTACAAAAGTGAAGACGATTGAAGTGAAAACGATACAAAATTATTCCCTAGCAAAAAGAAATTCAAACCCTAAGCATTGGGACCCATCAGCTTAAAAGACTTGAGCTTAGACTTTAAAGCTGATATCTTATCCTTGTGAGCCTTCTTGACTTCTTCTGTTATCTTGCTCTTGAGTTCCCCTTCATTTGGTGCCGCTGCTGCAAGCTCTCGCCTAATCTTATCAGCAGCGATAATTTCATCGCAATAACCTTTGAGAAGCCCATCACAGTAACCAGCTAACCCTTTGAAAATTTCCATACCGTCGGCTAGCTGAGCATTTATCTGAGGTAGCTCAACGCCAGCACGAGCAAGTTCTGCTGCTTTATCCCGGAGACCCACAGCAAGATTGCCCATGTCCTCTTATGCCTGGAGATGTTCCCCACGCAGGTGAGCAATACGAGATTCTGTTACGGATAAACTCTTCTGAAGAACCTCTTGCTGCTGCGCTTTCAAAGCCCTAGCCTCAGAGAGAGCCCGATCCATTTCTGGTCCTATGTCGTCACGTTGTAGCATGGAAAGGAATTCCAGTTCGTATTCCAGAATGATGATGCCCTCGCAACAATTCTCGGTCCATAATGCATTCCCCTGATTCCTAATCTTGGCGACACATTCCAGCAGATGGGGTTCAAAGACCTTAAAACTCACGTCCCCGAGACTGACGACGTCAATGGTTATTTGCATCCAATGCTCTAGTTGTTCGATAAGCTTCCTCAAAGTTTCCGAGCTTGGGGGTGGAGCAGTTGGATAAGTAAAATAATTCGCATAATCAGTGCGAATGGGATGGTCGACAACTTCAGAATACGGCCCTTCGGGCATATTTGATGCTGGATCTGGGGTGGTCAATCCCTGCCCAGCTGCCGTTACTTCAGGACCAGAAGGAGCAGCCTGGAGCATGGTTTCCTCTTTATTCTCAGGAGACGCAGCATGTGCAGACTTTATAGCATCCCCCATCAACTTGGACTTTTTGGAAGTCTTAGCTGCAGTAGGTTTTCGCTTGCGTATTCTCTTGTCATACTCGGCAACCTCATCAGCAGTAAGAGCCTTCTTCCCAGATGACCTCAAAGAGCGAGGCTCGAGAGTGGGTATCTCCTCTGGGATTTCATCCATTACCTTTTCCTCAGAAGACCCAGTAGTTGGTGGTTTCTCTGTGGTTTCTTCACCCCCAATCATCCTCCGCTCGCACGACAAATAATCCCCAATCCCCGGTAGTCGAGTCCGAGCGGAACCACTTCTAGATTTATAGAACTCCCGAATCTCGATTATGCAAGATGTGTATACATCGTATTCAGGGATTCGAGAGACTTCATCAAACCAATCCCGAAAGTCCACTACGGCAGAACAACTAGGTGGCAAGTTGGGCAAAGTAAATTGTGCATGAGTCCCTCGGGCGAGGAAGAAATACCAAGCACGAGCCCCTTCATATAAATTCCCAATTTGAGCTAATCGCGGGTTAGGCTTACCAACATAAAGCTGGTCATTCCCGAATTGTCGAGCGAAGCGCGAAGGAATATAGGGCTCAATTATGCATCTCTCGCCTAGTCGAAGGACCAGGTAGCCCACTCTGATGACAAGAAGCCATTGGAAAGTCCCCATGTTTAAAAGCGAAGACCCTTCGAAAACCACATTGCCAAACTTTGGGCCTTCTTCTTCAGCCCCGTCAAAACAAGGGCTGCAACAAAAAAGGTCGTAGTTGTTTTCCAGAGACAAGAGTTATCGGGCCCGGACTATATACACGGTTATCCACGTGGCCGACTCAAGCCTCTGGATGAAAGGAACAGAAGTTTCATTATCATGCACGATCCTCGTCATCAACAAGGGACAATGCAGTACAAACCAAGCCACTAGATAAGTATAGGGCATTGGTACACGGGGTTGGGAAGTCTTCCAGACTTTCCTCCCGGCAACATTCATCTCCTTGACATCGAGGAGTTCTGAGATCAAATCTCGTAAACCTCTCTGCAGGCAGCCCGTCATCACAGGGAGAAGACTTAGTGGTCTCCCATGAGCCAAGAGAACGGCTGGGTAGACTACCTCAACCAAGATTGATTCTGCCGGTCTCGATGGCACAACGCACCGTTTTAGCCAGAGCATTAAGAAACCAGCAAAAAGTGCCATGTCAGAAATGGGAGTGGCGGCTTGATGATGAAAACTCTCAAACTCGCTACCAGCTTCGAATCCATCTTCTAGACATTGATTCTTATAAATAGCCTTAGGAGCCTTGATGCGGGCTTTAATGCTCCCAGCAGAATTGACAGCAAGACGGGTCACCTTAGAATCTTTCTGTCCTAAGTTCTGAAATAAGTAATCTGCCCAAGCAGTATGCATAAGGCCACCCCCACGCGTCCCGGTGACCTGAGCGCAGATATGGAAATGACACATTAACTCCCAAAAAGTGTCGTAAATCTCTGGGTGAGCAGTCTTTAGAATGGATAGTTCCTCGGTGGTTGGAACAAACTCTTCATAGGGCATTTGCCCAAAGGATAATTCCGATACTGCATGCATCTCATGCAAAGCAAATCCCAATTCCCCAACTGGCGTGAAGAAGGTGCAGCTGTCCGGATTATATCTCTCCAACATAGCAAAGAAGGAGGGATAGTTTTGGGTGATCCCACGCCTCGTGGCCTGTATCGGTACTGTCAGACCGGACTGAGCAAGAGGCCCCTCGAGCTCCTTAAGGACGAAGTCTACCATACGTGTCCACCAGCCGTCCTCTCCAGAGAACAGCCAGCCTGGAGAGCGAAAAGCTTGCACAGGGAATTCCCCGCGAGAAGCAATAAACTGACGTATGAACACGTTCGCTGGAAGGGGCGCTTCTCGACCAAGTTCCTTCTTCTCAAATCTTCCGGGTCTCAAACCTTTGAGTTGCCCGCCAATTTGAACACGGGAGGACCGACCCGATCCAAATGATATATTCTCCTTCTCTTTGACGAGGTCGAAGGCCAAGCCCCTACGACCACCAACAGTCAGAAAGTATGAAAGCGGATACATCCTCTTCATACTTGGAAGAAAGAATAAACGGTCATCAAGTCTTCACAGCATACGGGAATCCTCTACATCCCTAACTTGACCATCAGCTAAGATACGGTCTTCGAACAAGAACGAGGGTTTGACAAACTGATCCAGACCCGCGGGAGTCTCTAGATCCATATCGGTGATCAGAGCTCTAAGAGTGGAACTCCCAGCAAACCTAATCAAGTGTGTCCGCTCCAAGTTGGGGGAAGTGCACAAAGGAATCTCCCTGCGAAGACCAAAAGCTTTCCTTACTTCGGGATCATCAGTATAGCTGAAATGCTGCTCCGGCAGAAGCGGAACATTGGGAAAAAGCACTACGAAACAAGAAACTAAAATTAGTGATAAAAAAGAATCGCTAATGAAAAGAATCAGATTGAACACTCTTTGAAATCTGTGCTTCTAAACTAGAACACAAACTTCAAAGTCTGCGTTATTTAATCCGAACGCAGACATCAAAGCTTGCGTTAGTGATCTTGAACGCAGACCTCAAGGTGTGCATTACCCGTCATAAGCGCAGACATTAATTCTGCGTTACTAGTTTTAAACACAGACATCAAGATCTGCGTTCTTAAATTTTTTTTAACATAGACTTCTAATTCTGCATTAGTTATCTCTAACACAGAATTCCGAAGGCGTGTTATGTAAGATTTACGCAGAGTTCAAACTCGTGTTCAGAGTTCATGATGAACGCAAAGTTCTAACTGTGCGTTCCAACCAAAACGAGTCGTCTTCCTCGTTGACAAGAACCCATCTAGGGTTTTCAAGAAAACTTGTCAAAACAAGTTGTTGTGGCCGCCACTTACCACAACAACGAGGTCCAAGCAGCGGCGGCGGCAATGTTGAAGCGCCCGTGGGAGCGGTAACGCCGCCGGTGTTCTCAGTCAGTGATGTCTCCAAAGCAGCCTTAGCGGCCTTCTTCGAGCCCGAGCTCATTCTTCTAGGCGCCATGGGTGCAGCTAAGCGGAGAAGATGAAGTTCTTCGGTGAATCGGTTGAAACGAAAAAAAATCTCGTTCTCGGAACTAAGCAAAACGGAAAGAGTCGAATGTCTCTTGATGTGACCTTACAGGCCTATTTATAATAGCCGTCAAGCTGTTAAATCGGTTCGGGACTCTAAGAAAGAATCCCAACCGATTCTGAAACGCAATCTTCGGTGTTAATTGATAAGATCGGTTAGATCTTGACGCAGAGTTCACTTTTGTGTCTAAACCCCCTAACGCTAGGCTTAGACCTGCATTATAAGAGTTCTTAACTCTGCGTTTCGAACCTTAAACGCAAAGGTTACCCCTGCGTTGTGGTTATTTAAAACAAAGGACACACCTTTGTATTGGCAAAACATGATACTTATTCCTTAAGTTCATGAACTCTTTCAATATGGCATTGTTAAACTTCTGTATTTCCTAAGCAGAGTTTAAATCCTCGTCAGGTTTATATTACACCTCGGACGAATGTCATCCCCCCAGAGCTTGAATTTAGCTTGCATCATTGTAACTATAATTCCTCTGTCAAAATCCACTTATCGATTCTCATCAAGTGAACGATAAATCTCCAAATCATTCAAATCATGATCAATTCACTAACTCGCCTCAGCGGAGTAGTGAATATCCAATTTATCGGCTCTCCTTAATAGAGTGATAAAATTCTTAAAATCTTGTTCAAATCACAAGTATTGTAAGTCATCACTCCGATGATGAATCACTTAGCAAGTTTTCCCTGTGAGACGCTAAATCCCCAGATGTGTTCAAATCACGTCAATATTCTTCTTGTCATGTTAACACTACACCTCTGACAAAAATCCACTTATCGACTCTCTCTAATAGAGCATAAGTCCTCAAAATTACTCCGATCGCAATGTTCTTCTTGTCACGTTAACACTACACCTCTGACAAAAATCCACTTATCAACTCTCTCTAATAGAGCGATAAGTCCTCAAAATTGCTCCGATCGTAATATTCTTCTTGTCACGTTAACACTACACCTCTGACAAAAATCCACTTATCAACTCTCTCTAATAGAGCGATAAGTCCTCAAAATTGCTCCAATCATAATATTCTTTTTGTCACGTTAACACTACACCTCTGACAAAAATCCACTTATCGACTCTCTCCAATAAGAGCGATAACTCCTCAAAATTGCCCTGATCGCAATTTCTCGTATGTCATATCAAAATCATACCTTTAATAAAATTAATCTACTGACTCTTTTCAATAGAGCATTAGATTCCAAAATTTCTGTTATGTTAACAAGACACCTCTAACAGTTCTAACCTGTTTGAACCAGTTAATTCTTTCACAAAGAAATAACGAGTGTTCATATACCCATCCCCAACAAGTTAAAATTTTTCTGGAGTTATTTTAGATGATAATAAAGGAAATTTTTAAAAAAAAATTGGGCCTTTCCCATACAATTTCATCATTGCAAGTCAGAATGCGACACATGCAATAAACCAAAATCACTCTTTTTATTTTGCTCAGAAATACTAAAGAGTGATACAAAAACCTTGTTCTTATCAAGCAAAAAGAACAATACATAATTAAGCCTCTGGATCAGCAAAAGTGAAAGACGCAAGCCGGGACTTAATAGCAGATAGTCTTTCTTCGTGAGCGGCCTGCACCGTCACCTCGGCTTTCTTCCTAAGGGCGCTTTCGTCCAGCACAATTGCATTAGCTTGCTTTTGGATAAGTTCAAGGTCCTGCACCGACGAACGGTAGGTGGCTTAAGTCTTTACGCTCTCTAGTGTGAGCTTTTTCAAGATCTCTTCCTCTCGCGCGAGCTCAGCCTCGTGTCGAGCCAACTCCACCTTAAGACGATCAATTTCTGCACGAGATGTTTGTATGGCAGCATTAGAAGCGTCCACAGCGTGCTGTTTATGAAGGCATTGCCCCTGTAAGGATGCAATTTCAAGCTCCCTTTCAGTGATGGCTTCTTGAAAAGTTTCGTATTGGCGGACCGCTTCAGCTTGAAGATTATCAAAGACTAACGCAGTCTGGGCAGCAAAATCAGCTCGATGTAATTCCTCCAAAGCCCTCAGATCTTTTTCCAATCGAGAAAGAATCTCAGAGTAGTGCTGAAACCAACGAGCGACATCTACATATCGGATACCGCTCAATAAAGGCGTGAATATTGGTTTGAAAGAATCAAACGAAGCTCGTCCAGCTCCAACTTCTTCAATAGCCACCTTCATCATATCCTCCAAAGGTCGTACAAGAATCTTGAGCATGGAGGGAAGGACTAGTGGACTTAGAGACCTCACGGGAGAGGTTGTAGGGGATTCCAAAATCGTAGATCCTGATGCACGAACGGTGGGAGACGATCGGGAAGAAGCCGGAGAAGCCATCGTGATGTCCAGCTGCGAAGGACTAGAAGGAAAGACCATGAGTGCTCCTGTTTGAGCTGAGCCTGGCGCATTCTCCGTCCCCACAGATTTGAGGGGAATCGTTAACGAAAAAGGTTCTTCTAGCAAAGAACTTGTCGTCACCGGCATTGATTCAGAGGGAGGAACGTCTGCTGTTTGTGGTTAGAGAGATGATGACGTACCGGCAGTCTCATGAGTTGGAGAACCTGCACAAAAGAGCAGTCAGTATAAAAGAAAAAAACACCAGAGAAATTAGAGTGTATAATTTCTACCAGTAGGGTGAAAAGGAAGGTAACCGGACGCCTTGTCAGAAGAGGGTGGTGGCGCATCAGCCCAATCAGCGGAATCATTGTCACCATCGCTCTCATCCTCATCAACATCTTCGTGGTGAGAAGGAGTCCCATAATCCAACGGTTCCTTATCATCCGCAACTGATAATCCGGGAGAACTGGTAGCCATATCTGCTTTGGCCATTATACCAGTCGTAGGGCTAGGGATAACAGCCCCCGAAGGTGGCAATAATGCGGAAGAAGAAGGAGATTGGCCCTCGTTAAAATTGGTAGCTTCATCTGTTATCGGTTCATCTGTAGATAGTCTAACTCCTTCAGAGGGAGGTATCATAGGCAATGGCCCTGCAGGTGAAAGAGAAGCGCCAGGGGTTTGCTCTGGAAATGGTGAAATATCAAGAGGAGCCTCCATATTCCCAATCAGGGATTCATCTTCACCCTCTTCTTCATCCAAAAGACGGTGAGAGAAATTTTTTTTAGAAAATGTAGCATCCCCAGGATGAGGACCTGTGCGGTCGAGGTGACTTGCAGCAATTGGTTCTTGTTCTTCCCCTCCACCAGCAAACTTAAAAGCATCCGCCATCAACTTCTCAGCAGGAGGGTCCACTAGCAGTTTCCTACGAGTACGCTTCTCATACTAAGCTTCTTCTGCTTCAGTGAGAGCTCTCTTTCCGGTCGCTTTTGTTTTTGGAGTCTCAGCAGCCTTGGGACTTGCTACCGGGGCACTCTCTAGTCCCAATTCACCCTCTCCTTCCTCAGCTTCATCTTCAAAATGTAAGAACTCGTCGATCCCCTTCAGACGAGATACTCGAGCTCCTTTCCGGGACGCATACATCTTTCTAATATCCCGTAAACAGGATAAGTTTAGCCTATAATCAGGTATCCTAGAAGCTGTATGATACCAGTTACAGAAAGCTATGGAGAGAAGAGAATTAGGTGTTTTGTGGGGCAATCTGAAGGTAGCTCCTGTGCAACCTGCAGTAGAATAATACCAAGCCCGAGCTCCTTCATATATGTTGCCCGTGACTGAAAGTTGGCTCCTTGGATTTTTAACATATAATTGGTCGTACCCAAATTGGCGAGCAAATCGATACGGTTGATACGGCTCGATTATGCATTTATCATTTTGCCTGAGGAGGAGATAACCAGGCCGAATGTTCAATAGCCAATGGAAAACTCCCCCATCTAAGCGGGTAAAACCATTAGGACTAGCAGTATCTTGGAATACCTGCCCATATCCTCCACCATCAAAATCCGGGAAGCAACGGAAGATGTCGCAATTGAGGTCCTTCGACAAGATTTGATGAACCTTCACTACATAAGTGCCTATCCAAGTAGCTTCTTCCAATCTCTGCACGAAGGGGATAAAGCCTTCCTCCGTAGAAGATGGAGCGCTCTTCAACTGTGCACAATGGGAGACGTACCAGGCCATCAAGTAAGTATATGGCAAGGGTACCCGAGGATTGGGAGTCACCAAACTTTTCTTTCCTTCCGAGTCTATCTCCTTCACTTGAATGAACTCGAGACATAACTCCCTCAAACCATGCTGCAAACAACACGTCATGGCCGAAAGAAGATTCACAGGTCTCCCGTGAGCTAAGAGGACAGTCGGATAGGCTACTTCTATCGTCACAGCATCTATTGGTCCGGTGGGAACCACACACCGCTTCAGCCATAACATAAGAAAACCCACCTCAGATATGGGCGTGGCTGCCTGATGATGGAAGCTCTCAAATTCAGTTTGTGCGGGGAAATACTTCTATTCCCTCACTGACGTAGTGAACGGTGACGTCATTAATTAAGGCCTGGATGGTCTCAGGGGTGCTCGCCTCCCGACGAGACACGTTAGCTGTCTTATGAGACAAGTTCTCAAAAAGGTATTCAGCCCAAGATAGCTATTTTATACCACGACCACGCGATCCTGTCAGTTGTCTGCAGATTTGAAAATAACACATCACTTCCCATAGAGTGTCATATATATCGGGGTTCGTCTCCTTCAAAATCCTCAGCTCACTGGATCCAGGGATAAACTCTTCATAGGGTAAATCTCCAAAAGGGAGACCCGAGACGTCAAACATTTCATGTAAGGCAAACCCTAATTCTCCTGCCGGCGTAAAAAATGTGCAAGTCTCCAGATTGTACCCCTCCAGAATGGCGAAGAGATTATAGTGGCTAAAAGCAATACCATATTTGGTAGCCTTGATAGGGCAAGCAAGTCCAGATTGAGATAATGGCCCCTCTAATTCTGCCAACACGAATTCTGTCATTCGTGCCCACCATCCTGTCTTAGTAGAATGTACCCATCCAGGAGTTCTAAATACTGAAGAGGGGAATTCTCCTTTTGCGGTCATAAATCTTCGTATGAAGGTGTTGGCCGCACTAGCCGTTTCTCCTAAGGGATATCCCCGTGAGAATAAGCAGGGTTCCAAGGCTGACACTTGTCGATTATAACCGACGGTATGTACGCCTTTGTAAGTCACAACTCTGACCGCTACCCCATCCTGCTCTCTCACCAAGTCCTAATTCATGTGGTGAGGAACTGAAGCACATTGGTAATAGGAGATGGGAAACATCCTGTGCATATCAGGGAGGAAGAAGCGATGATCTCTGATTTGCCTTAGCCATTTGTAATGGCCACCATGCACAATTTCTTTCGTGATGTTGACACGATCCCCAAATAAAAAAGCTGGCTTGGTGAGCTTCTTGCGAGATTCGGTTTCAAACTTAGCATCCGTAACTAGGACCCTAAGTACAGCCGGACTTGGATTCGAAATCAGGGTGACACGATTCTTGTCGGAATCCTGAAATACTGGGAGTTCTTCACGTAGATTGAACTGCATATTCAAATCGACGCCGCCCTCACGCCCAAAGTGATGACGAAGATTAAGAGGTTCACGGGTGTAAGGCACTGCAAAAGAGAAAAGTACTCAATTAGTACTTAATCAATCAACAGAGAAGGCAAACGAAGGAAACTTTGATCAAATCTCTAAAAAAGAGAGTAAGCCTTCAAACGCACAGTTCAAAACTAGCGTTCAAAAGTTTATTAACGCAGAGGTCGAACCCTGCGTCAGGCCTTCAAACGCACAGTTCAAAACTGGCATTCAAAAGTTTATTAACGCGGAGGTCGAACCCTGCATCAGGCTTTCAAACGCACAGTTCAAAACTGGCGTTCAAAAGTTTATTAGCGCGGAGGTCGAACCCTACGTCAAGCCTTCAAACGCACAGTTCAAAACTGGCGTTCAAAAGTTTATTAACGCAGAGGTAGAGCTCTGTGTCAAGCTTCCAAACGCACAGCAGAGGTCTGGCGTTAGAGTTCATCAATGCAGAGGTCGAGCCCTGTGTTAAATTTTCAAACGCACAGTTCAGATCTGGCGTTAAAAATTTGTTAACACAGAGGTCAAGCCCCAATGTTTCAAATTCAAAACGCAAAGTCCCAACTCCGCGTTACAGTATCAAAATGAGTCATCTTCCTCGTTCACAAGAACCCATCTAGGGTTTTCAGAGAACTCGCCGAAGCAAGTTTGGTGGCCATGGGGTTCGACACTTACCACCGACGATGGAAGCCTGTGGCGGCGGCGCTGCGGCAGCGATCGACCTTGGACGAGAAACAGTCCTCTTCTTTGAACCCATTGAGGAGGAGAATCAGAGAAGATGAACAGGGTCACTGGAGTTTAAAAACGAAGAGCCTTCGTTAAAAATCTTTCGAAAAAAGAGGAGGTAAAAAGTCGAATGACTTTTGATTTGACCCTCAGTGGTCTATTTATAGACAGCTGTGAGCTGTCAAATCGGGGTGAGATTCTAGGCCCAGAATCTAGCCAGACGCGGCCTTTGCGTCAGCGTTGCTTGAACTTCTGAACGCATGGTTCAACTCTGCGTTTTTAATGCCTCAACACAGAAAATCCACTTCTGCGTCTGTGTTGATTGAGCCTCTGAACGCAGAATTCAACTCTGCGGCACAGAAAATCCACCTGTGCGTTCTAACTCAACCAAACGAATTCCTCGATGTTCAAAGCTATGGCATAGGTTCAAATAAATCGAAAGAGATTGATGCCAGCTATCAAGGTGATCCAAGTCAAGAAGAACCAGACGACTCCACTGTGGAGTCTATCAGATGGGTGCAGACAGATTACAATCAGCAACGTTAAAACTATCAGATTCGATTTGGAGCACATCTCATTCTTCATTATCATCAAGGCTCAAAAGCTGTTTTGTTTGGTTCGAAGAAACAGAAGTCCAACATTCCAATAGCCAAGTTCGCATCGTCTTCAAATCAGACGGAGTGAATGACTAACCAAGTAGATTTTGGGATCCAAAGTATTCCGAAAATTCGTCCCAGTCAACCGCAAACTTTTGAAAACTTTGGAGGGGGTTCTGTAGGCTGTCTAAAAAATCACAATAGATAGATGATCCCCACGAGGCAATGGTTCCTTCCAATCAAGAAGCAGAATTCATCCTTACAATCAAAACAGAAGAGATTTCTAAATCATTACATCCGCAGCATTATAATCGCTACAAACACGACCTCATATTTGAGATGATTGATCTTGATGGTTGCGATAACAACATGACCAATATTATATTAGCAACTATTAGAGATGCTGATGAGTAGTATAATGATTTCAGAAATAAAAGGTTGGACTTAGTTGATGAGTTTCTTGGTAGAGAGCTGTGGGTAAATATTCACTGATTCCCATCAGGTCACAACAATGGAAGCTACGATCAAATAGCTTCTGTGCCGACAAACGAGGGTTGCAAAGAGAGGATTTTTCACATGGATCGAGAAGAGTTACGATTCAACGACGCTTCCGACAGCTGATGAAAATTCTATTCAGTGGTCTTCACAATCAACAGTGAGAGTTACAATCTGACGACTTTCACATCTTATGACAAGCAAAGATCAATAAGCAGTAGCCTTTGCAACGTCATAATGAATGCGGTTACAAGTCAATAACCCCTCTTAAACGCAGAGTTCACCTCTGCGTTTCTCAAATTCAAAACGCACAGAAAATTCACCTGTGCGTTCTCCACCAGGCATCTAACTCTGTAACGCAGAGTTAAAACACCAAAAAGCATACATAACGAGCGTTCTAAACTCTTGACGCAGAGTTGGATCTTAACCCATAAGTGACCTGTGCGTTTCCAACTTCAAAATGCATATGGCCTGTGCGTTTCCAACCTTTGACAAAGGTTTAACTCTGTGTCTTAGGCCTCAGACGCAGAGCTAAGGCCCAGAACGCCAAATCAGGCGTTTGACTTGTTCAAACACCAGTCGAACGGCCTCAAAACCGTTGTCCCACGTTCTGAGGGATTTTCGCCCACTCAGGAGAGGATTTAGGGGTTGGTTACAACCCTAATCCCCCTATAAATAACCACCTTACTCAACCAAGAAGGGGTTAATCGGTTCTTGGCATCAAAACCACTTAAGGTTAGCAAATCTCAGCAGCTTAACCGCACAGAGGAGGAGATTTCTCGGAAGATCAACAAACTACTTAGTAGTTAGTACATCAAATCCAAGGGGATCTCTTCATCAACAGCAAATCAACTTGGCTATTAACCGAATCTTCGGTTTTAACAACTCTGTTACAGAGTTTTCAACTCGCTCTGAGTTCTGAAAACTCACTAAGAGTTCGTGATTAACTTGCAATACAAGTTAATTACATCAATCAGTTATTCGGTTTTCAACAACTCTTTTCAGAGTCTCCAAACTCGTTCTGAGTTTCTTACACTCGTTAAGAGTTCTAAACCGAATTCATCAAACAAGTCAATTGTTCCAGTGAGATAGTACGGTCGGATCGTCAACGGAGAGCAATTTCGACGCGAGCATTCGAAGGAGGCACTCCATCGCTACCAAGAAGAACCCAGTTTTAAACAAAGGGGAGAATCAAATTCATTCTCCTCTCTTTTGTAATCAGAATCCGAATTGTAATCGATTTTGAGAGAATACAAGTCAAATTTTCTTTCATTGTCTTATTACATCAAATTTCCAACAAACTGTTACAAGTCAGAATTTCGAGTGGATAGTGGATACAGGAGCTACATGTCATGCTACTTCCAATAGAGACCTTTTCACGTTGTATAAAGCAGGTGACTCTAGCAATGTAAAGATGAGCAATACTAGATACACGAAGATTGTGGGACTTGGTGATATACACTTGTAGACAGATACCGGATGCACATTGATCTTAAAAAATGTGTGACATGTTCTCAATTGCGGCTCAACTTGATTTCGGGTCTTACTTTAGACCGAATGAGATATGAAATTCAATTTAATGGAGGAAAATGTAAAATCAACAAAGGCTCTCTTGTTGTGTCTAGAGGAAGTATATGTTGCAATTAAGCAAAGGCTTCTTATGATTCTTTGAGTGTGGCTCAAGACGGCGACACTCTCAATTTGTGGCATAGGAGGCTTGGGCACATGAGTGAGAATAGATTGCAGATATTAGCAAAGAAGTCTCTCATTCTCTTTGTCAAAGGTTCGTCACTCACCCCTTGTGATTATTGTTTGTTTGGTAAACAACATAGAGTTTCTTTTAGTAAGCCTTCTAAAAAAAGATAATATCCTGGATTTGATTTATTCTGATGCTTGTGGTCCTATTAAGATAGATTCATTGGGTGAAAATAATTATTTTTTCATATTTATTGATGATGCATCACGGAGGATGTGAGTCTTCTTATTAAGGATAAAAGACCAGGTATTTTTAGTCTTACAGGAGTTTCATGCCATGATGGAGAGGCAAACAGGAAAGAAGTTAAAGTGTTTGCACACCGATAATAGAGGAGAGTACACTTCCATTGAGTTTAGAGATTATTGCTCCAAGTATGGTATTTGGCATCACAGGATAGAGCCCGACACACCACGACATAATGGAGTTGCAGAGAGGTACAACAGGACCATTGTTGAGAAAGGCAGATGCATGTTGAAGATGGTGAAGTTACCTAAGAGCTTCTAGGCTGAAGTTGTTCACACTGCATGCTACATAATCAATAGGTCTCCTTCAGTTCATTTGGGTTTTGATATTCCAGAGAGAGTTTGGTCTGGAAAAGATATTTTCCATTCTCATCTGAAGGTGTTTGGTTGCAAGGCGTTTGCACACATTCCAAAGGAGAAGAGATAGAAGCTTGATGATAGAGTGATTCCTTGCATCTTTCTTGGTTATAAAGAAGATAAGTTTGGTTACAAACTATGAGATCCAGAAAAGAGACGAATTATCAGACGAGCAGATGTGATTTTTCAGGAGGATTAGACTATAGTAGATCTCTGGAAAGTAGAGCAGTCAGAGAGTGTTGCTAGTAATTAATATTCTAGATATGACACCCGTTTCATCTCCAGTATAGTTGCATCCTATAGATATAGAGTGTAGGCATACAAAATTACCTATATATTCTTGCACACAGCTTGAGATGAAGAAAAGACGATGAATGTTATTATCCGAGTTAAGGAGGATTATTTAAGTTAAAAGAGGTCATCTGATACTATAGAGAAGCTAAAAACACATGAAATAAGTCGGTGAAGCGTATGAGTCTGTGAAACACGCTAAACGATAAAAGAACAACTCAACCGAGAGTTGTGCTTCACCCACAAAAGGGCGAAGTATAATGTGTGTCTCATCCACTCCATGAGTGTATTTCCTATGGGAGGTTGTAGAGATCTTTGTGAGCTTTCTAATGCATCTTGGATCACCTCATTCCGAGATCGGACGTGGGAGTTAGAGATAAAATACAACACATAGTTTTCAAGACACATGCAACTGTCTCGGAAACTACATGACAAAAACTAAGATTTCAACCATGATTCGTATAGAATCTGAAAACTTTTAAAAGATAAAAGTTGTAGATCTCTTCACCAGATTTCTAATGCATCTTGGATCACCTTATTCTGAGATCGGACGAGGGAGTTAAAACTAAAATATCCGAGACATCACAAATTGTCTTAGAAGTGCGAGACAGTTACAATTGTCTCAGAAATGCGAGACAATTACAATTGTCTCGGAAATGCGAGACAGTTACAACTGTCTAGGAAGTACGAGGCTGTCTTGCACACCGAGAAGCTGAAAACGTGTTTTTTGATAGTTTTCTTGAGTTTCGTATGGTCTACACGGCTTATTAACTGCTGGGGATCACTTATGAACATGGGGGGGAGAGCAGTTACAAGCAAGAATCACGCCCATAACCGCAAGAATCATGGTATTTAAAGATGGGAAAAATAGTTACAGGGGGAACATTTTTTGGAGCGGATTCAAGAGCAGAGAGCATAAATCAGAGAGTTATTACTGGAGCAATTGATCAGAGATTTTCAAAAGGCTTGGGTAAATTTCAAGAGTTCATCTCCTTTCAATAATTAGGAGATTCCTTAAGATCTAAGCGTTGACTTGATCTTGAGAAGAGTGTTCATCTTACTTCAATAAGATATTCACTGACTCTATTCTTGCTTGTAAACGAAGGAAGAATCCCCAAAGCCTTCACGATTCTGTCAGAATTCGTGATTTAGTGGTCCACGGGCTAACGCACCCCCGACACATGCGAAGATCCCACAAAAGCAGGAGTTGATAAACAATTTCTGTGTTATTTTCTAAAGAAATTGTAACTTTTTATTTTTGTTGTGTAATTCATTGTAAGCAACTAAAGTTTTAATGGATTCCATAATGAAAGCAATTTCTAACGAAAACATAGAGCGGGTGCATGTTGATGATGTTGATGATGACGGTCAGATTCTAGAGTAGGGAGACGGTGATGAGGATCACGAGCAAGAGGCTCCTCAGTAGGGGAGCATCACTAGCAGCAGGAGTTTGCAGAGCCACAACTTAGGAAATCAGCTAGAGAGCATCGATCATCCATGAGATATCCTCTTTTAGAGTATTTTTTGCTGACAAAAGAGTGGAAGCCGGAAAACTTTTAGGAGATACATACTCATAAAGAGAAGGGCAGATGGTTCTAGGCTATGAATAAAGAGATGAAATCTCTTGAGAAGAACGATACTTATGAGTTGGTAGATTTACCGAAGGACAGAAAAGTTTTGAAGAACAAGTGGGTGTTCAAGTTAAAGAAGGATGGCTACAAAGAGATTCAGAAATACAAAACCAAATTAGTGGTGAAAGGCTTTGGTCAGAAAAATGGTATTAATTTTGATGAGATTTTTTCATCAGTTGTGAAGAAGACGTCCATTAGAGTTATTTTGTGGTTATAATCTAGTTTAGACCTTGAGATTGAGTAGCTTGATGTAAAGATTGCATTCCTTCATGGTGATTTGGAGGAGGAGATCTATATGGAGTAGCCAGAGGGTTTTGAAGTAAAGGGAAAAGAACACATGATTTGCAGGTTGAAGAAGAGCCTCTATGGTTTGAAGCAGGCACCTAGGTAGTGGTACAAGACATTTGATTCTTTTATTTTAATTCATGGCTACCGGAGGATAGTTGTAGATTCGTGTGTATATTTTAGGAGATTTTCAGATTCTAGATTTATTATCATTTTGCTTTATGTGGACGATATGTTGATTAATTGTCATGATAGTCAGATAATCAGTGGGCTGAAGAATGAGTTATATAAATCTTTTGCATGAAGGATTCAGACTCGGCACATTGAATTCTTGGTATGGATATTGCTCGTGAGAGGAAAGCTAGAAAGTTGTGGTTATCACAGAAGAAATATGTTAAACGGCTACTTGATAGATTCAACATAAAAGATGCTAAGTCAGTCAGTACTCCTCTTGCAGGTCATTTGAAGCTTAACAAAAAGTTTTGCCCGACTACAGATAAGGAAAAGAGTGAGATAGAGAATATCCCTTACTCTTCAGCTATAGAAAGTTTGATGTATGTCATGGTTTGCACTTGGCCAGATATAGCTCATGCAGTTGGCGTTGTGAACACGTTTCTTTCTAATCCAGGAAAAATTTATTAGGAAGGTGTAAAGTGGATCTTAAAATATTTGAAAGACAGTTCCAGATTGAGTTTGAGTTTGGGAGGTTTGAAAGCAGTATTATATGGTTTTGCAGATGCAGATATGGCAGGTAATTTCGATCATAAGAAGTCTACCTCAGGTTGGTTGTTTACTTTTGCAGGGGGAACGATATCTTGACAGTCCAGGTTACAAAAGTGTGTTGTTTTATCTACAACAGAGGTGGAATGTATTGCAGCTGCAGACGCCAGTAAGGAGATGATTTGGTTAAGAAGATTTCTGCAGGAGTTAAGCTTGCAGCAGGACAATTATCAAATCTTCATTGATAGTCAAAGTGCTCTTGATTTGAGCAAGAATTCTACGTTCTACTTTAGGACGAAACATATTGATGTGAGTTATCATTGACTTAGAGAAGCCATTGAGAAAGAGGATCTGAAGCTACAGAAGATTCACACGGATAAAAATCCAGAAGATTTTTTAACGAAAATCATTTCCAGAGAGAAGACCGAATTGTGTTGGTGATTGACGGCATGAACTCCCATAGAGTAGTTATAGATTGGCATACCCCCTTGTTGGGCTGGAGGGGGAGATTGTTGTGGGTCTAGCCCAAGATAAGATACACATGAGGTTCACATGAATTAAAATTCTATCTAGAAGAGGATTTTGATGATCTATTTATAATAGAAATAGGTTTGGAGAATTCGATTTTATAAAAATACTGAGACTAATTTTGATACTACAGTAACTGTGAACAGTAACCCAAGAAAATAAAAGAGGAGAGAGAGAAAAAGTAAGATTTCGGATAGCTCGGTTGGCCGATTGCAATAATTCAAAAGCCATTATCTTTAAAACGATGACACTGTCAAAGGTACCATGTTAGTTTCTCCGTGAATGTTGGAGATTTTTTGTGAGATGGGTTTTAAGGTTTTGGTACCCTAGAGGTGACATTGTGTCTTTCTCTTGTGATTTAATCATCAAGTTCAGGTGTAACTTGGAGGGGTTGTACTCTTGAATCATAGTAAAATATTTTTCTTTTTGGATTGCCCCGTGGACGTAGGCATGATTTGCCGAATCATCTTAAATCTTAGTGTTTGTTTGCTTGTGGTATTTTTATTGGTGTCATTATTCATTTAGTGTTTAATTCTGCAGATTAATCTCCATAATATCCCTAATAGTTGATACAATTCACGATGACATACATATCTCCCCTACAAATTTAAGAAATATATAAGGTGAATTTTATGTTTAATGGACTTTGAATTTTAGTAATAAAATATGTTATCTTCATATTTAAACATCTCAAAATCTGATAGCGTTATTACATACTTATCTTTAATTTTGTCTTCAAGAATTGATCCTTCATTAGTAATCATATCTCTAAATAAAATTGCATGCAGAGTTATGCCGCTGTATAGGAAAGGAAAAAAGGTTTATTTTAAATTTTTTTACTTATGCTATTGTAAATAAATATCATGTGTATACATTTTGTCCATTTTAGTGATTTTCCTCCTATTATCTGGCTTGTTATATCTTTCAACATAGTTGATCAATGACTTTATTTTAGTTGCTATTGCAAGTTTATTTATATGTAATTTTATCTTAAGTTTATGATTATTTTATTATTTAAATACTAAATTATGAAAAATTATAAATACTTACTAATTTTTCTTGTATCTTTTATAGAGAATGCTCCTTTGATTGAGACAAAGTTGTTCGATATATTCTTTAAGGAGAACTCAATTAGTGCTTTTTTTGATAAATATGCCTTTTGTCAATGTCAATTTAAGTAATTCAGAAACGTTTCTGAATTTTGGGTTTATTTCCTTCACTCCTCCAATTTTAAAATGAAAACAACTTAATTTTTTTAAAGAATACCTTTCAACTTTCTGATAGTTTTTCTATACATAACTCCTTATATTTTTAACCCTATAAATATTATTAACATTAAAGATCAATGTTTATACATCATAATCAATTAGTGTTAAACTATTATATTATAGTCTTTTATCAGTTTTTGTAATTTAGTCTGCTATCAATTAATGTTATTAGTAAAATTATATGAAATTCCATATATAGTATTCAAAATTTTTATTCCTTAACTATATGTTTTTAATCTATTGTTATTGATATTTTTACGAGCATCATTATAGACTACTTTTAGATGCTGAAAAGAAATGACAAAATTTAAATTGGAAGTTAAATTTATATATTAAATGAAAGAGTATCAAATAATAACTCTTTTCTTTGCTAAGTTTAAAACTTTTAGTTTTTTTGTGATTTTGAGCATTTTAGGGTGTGTTTTACAATTTTGAAACTTTAAATAGTTTTTAAAAAAATTTAAATTTTAAGTTGGGTGCTTATAATTTTTATGTTTTATGTGTTAATGGTAAGTTTTTAAATTTAAGGATATTCCTTGCAACTCTGAAATCGTGAGGGTGTTTTTTGCAATTATTAAAACTTGTGGTCGTTTTATTTAAAATTCAAATTTTCAACAGTTTGCTAATAATTTTTAGATTTGATGTGTACTGGTTATAAGTTTTTTAAATTTAGGGCTTTGGCAATTTTTAACTTTTAAGGGAGTTTTTATATTTTTTTGTAACTTTGAGGTTATTCTTTTACAAATTTAAAATTTTTAGGTGCCTGATAGTAATCTCTTAAATTCATCTAAGTTATTTATAAGTTTTAAATTTTCAGAATTCTAGGGTGCTTTATATAATTTGAATTTTTGAGATTGTTTCTATAATTTTTTGTAAATGTTAAGGGTGTTAATTACAAATTTTAAATTCTTCAGAGGCTATTGTTAATTTTTATGTTCATTGTTTTAAGTTTTTAAAAGTCAGTTGTTTTGTGTAATTTTAAATTTTTGAGGTATTTTGTTTAAATTTTGAAACTTTTTAGGTTTTTTTGGTCATACTTTATGTATTATAATATGTTAGCTTCGTATGCTCTCTTAATATTATTATTTTAAATTATTAAGCTATAATTAAGTAGTTCATTTGGGATTAGTATAAGATATAATTAGTATTAGGATAGAATAAAATTTAAATAAAATATTCAAATTAAGTAGTGTTTTGTGTATTTTATTAATCTTTTTTTTTAATGTTGAGCTATAGCCTAGTTCATGCGGGATTAATATAAGATATAATTAGAATTAGAATAAATTAAAATTTAAATAAAATATTTAAAATAGTGAAGAGAATATGATGATTTCTAATCATTTTACATTTTAAATATTTTAAGTAGACCGCATTTGGTACTACTTGTTTCTTCTGCATCTTCCCATTCTAGATTTGGATCAAGAACTACATCTTTTTCTTTCTAATGACGTGCCTATTATTCTTTTGTTTCGTTTGTGATGCATTGAGAAGAAAGCTTTTCTTAAATATGACATTAAAAAATATGCAGTCTCGAAGATAAGGCATAAACGATATGCAATCTCACCAAGTCTTATCTTTTAGAGGTTAATAAGAGCTTCTGATGGTGACCATGAATAAAAAAATTAGCCTAAAGGAAAAGACATATCAACAACCACATATTTGATTATTCCATACATTTCCGCATCTTTAGAAAAAGAATTCAATAACTCAACCACAAAATGGGTAAGTGGGTAAATGGTTATATTTTACCTTTCTAACTCACAACTACATAGAATGTTGTGGACTTGTAAACTATATAAAAAAAGACATATGCTCATCATGCTATTAAATTACATTAGAATTAGGAATCATGAAATAAAAGTAATCTAAATAAAAGTGATCTTATCTGAGCCTATGGAGCCTTATATTTAGAGTATTTAACTGGTCATTTACAATTTATTAAAACACATCTTTTCACATACTTTAGCTGTACACATTGATCCCATTAATTTGATCCAAATGTTTTTCCCCACCCAAAGTCCATGGGAGGTCAAACGACACATTAGTACATTATGTATCATCCAAAACACTTGCAAAAAATATATAGTTTGTTGGATTTAAATCTAATTAAATCTAATTTGTGGGCACATTTGTTTATCAGTGTGTACATTGCTATCCTTAAGCATAACCCGTTTGAAGTGATCAATCAATTTGGGTTAATGAGTATTTAAATAAATTATGGGCTAAATGTGCAGATACCAGGTTGTATTTATAATTTGATGAGGGGCCAAATTATAAATGTATAACACCTATATATATGGGGTTATGGTCCCTAATTTAGGGTTAACACACTCTATTCTCTAATCCCCATCTAAAGAGATACTAAAAGAGAAACCCTAAGATTAGAAGATCATCAAAACCCTAATTCGGAACCAAGCAATGATTCAGGTATAGCTTCCGCTCTTATTCTATTTGTTTTAATCTTTATGAATTAATCATGTTTAAGTTTAACAAGTTGTATTAGAGCCACCGTGCTTATTTCTTAGGGGTTTATGATTTAAAATTGGGTTTTTGATCTTAATCCATGGATTATTAAGAACTGTTCATGGATGAACAGTAAAAGTTCAAGTTTTAGTTTGTGTTTTCTTTCGAATGTTTTTTCTGGATCGGCAAGTCTTGGATCCTGTTGTTGGATCTGGTTATGAATTAAAATCGAAAGCAAAAAATAGATTTTTTTAGTTTTTCATCAAGCGCCACGCTCCTCGCCGGCGATGTTCTGCTGTCAGAATCGCTATCAATTGGAGACGGCGGTGGCAGCATCAGGAAACCCTAGGGTTTCAACCCTAGATTGCGGGAGCAAAAGTGGTGATGGCGGCCATCAAGAACAAACCCTAACGTGTGCAGGAATTAGGGAAAAAGGAGGAGGTTACCTCGATTTCAGGCGAGCTTCGTGCTCAATTCAGTCGAATTTCGGGCTTAAAAGCTTTAGCGAACTTCGGTTTGCTTCAAACGAACCTCGTGTTCGTTGTCAGGTGAGCCTCATGCTCGATTCAAACGAACCTCGCGTTCTTTCTCAGACGAACCTTATGCTCGATTCAAACGAACCTCGTGTTCGTTCTCAGGCGAGCCTCGTGCTCGATTCAAGTGAGACTTGTACTTAATACAGCCGAATCTCGTGTTCAAAGTCAAGCGAACTTCGTTTCGAAGTCGAGCGCTTCATGTTTCGCTACAAGGAGCTTCACTTCTTTCGAATGCGAGCTGGACACTCAAGCCTCTGGCGAGTTTCGATTTGCTGCAGGCGAGGCTCGATCTTTTGGAGGCGAGCTCGAAGAGCCCTAGCTCAGGCAATTTTTTGTTTTGGGAGAACTTAGGCGAACTACGTGTTCGCTGCCAGTTAGCCTCGAATTGGTGCAGACACTTTGGAAACAAGCTTCGTCGGCACAATTGGGGTTTACAAGTGGGTTTCTGATGTAGTTGAGAAGAATACATTTCTTTTTAAGGCCAAAGCCTACTTAAGGTCTTTTAGTTGTGGGCTTGTAATTCAGTTTGGGCCCTCAAATGGATTGGGCATGTGATTAAAATGTAAATTATTTGGAATTTATCAAATAATTCTTATAGTTTCAGGCCTTTATTAATCAAAGGGTCTTTTATGCTTAAATCAAATAGAGAAATCTATTTTGCTCAAGTAAAATTTTTGAAGTTTATAGTTAATCAATTATTTAAGTCAAATAATATGACACTAAGATATTAAGTTTGTCTCTCATTCCAAATGATTAATTGAAACAAGATGTTGCTAAAGTAACATCTCTTGTGTAAATTATTCATGAGGGATGCTAGATGGTTGTGTGTATGTTTTCGTGTAAATATTTAATCGGCCCAAAGGAAGGTTAATATTTATTTAGATTGCATACACATCTGTGATGATAAACGTGTGATAATTATAAGGTTTACATGTGAATAATGAATCGATCCAAATATAGTTTCATCATTTGATATGAGTTATTGTCAGTGTTTGATCATTGTAACAAGATATCACTTAAAAATTAATATTACTGTCAAAAGACTTGATATTAATGTTGTGCCAGATATCTTACAGATGAGATTTATCATTATTTGAATTTTATTGACTACTAATTATAGTTAATAATGTGAGTATCTTTTGTTTATTTCAGCTAATGCATCTGTTATAATAATTTTTGCTAACATCAACTCAATTTTTATGCTCAATGGGACAAATATCAAGGTTTGGAAAGAGAACATATTAATTGTTCTTGGCTGTATGGATCTAGACCTTGCATTAAAAACTGAACAACCCCAACCTCTCAATGTGGATAACACTCTTGATGTCAAGAAGGAGTATGAGAAATAGGAGCGTTCAAATCGCATGAGTCTTATGATCATTAAACACGACGTTCCGGAAGCTATTAGGGGCATAGAATCCGAAGGGATTACTAAGGCTAAAGATTTCCTTGCTTAAATTAAGAAATGTTTTGTAAAAAACGATAAGGTAGAAACAAATACGCTTTTAGCTTGTTTGATTTCGATGAAGTATAAGGGCAAGGGAAACATCAGGGAGTACATTATGGAAATGTCTCATATTGCTTTAAAACTTAAGGCCCTTAAACTCGATCTTTGTGATGAGTTACTTATGCATCTGGTTCTCCTGTCTCTTCCTGCACAATTCAATCAGTTTAAGATCAGTTATAACTGTCAAAAGGAGAAATTGACTCTAAATAAGCTTATTTCATACCGTGTGCAGGAAAAAAATAGGTTGAAGCAAGTTAAGACAGAAAGTACTCAATCTGACTTATGCCTCTAAGGATAAGGGAAAGAAAAGAAAAAATGATAATGAAGCCGCTAAGGGTCCTGTTCAGAAGAAACGATATAAAGATGATCATGGTTATTTCTTCTGTAATACGTCTGGACACGTAAAGAAGGACTGTAACAAATATCATGCCTGGCGTGCTAAGAAGTGTACGTTCCTTACTTTGGTCTGTTCTGAGGTTAATTTAGCTTCAGTACCTACTGCTCACATAAGTTTTTCTATGCAGGGCTGCCTGAGCTACCGAAAAACAAGTGATGTTGAAATACACATCTTTGTGGGCGACAGACAATCGATAGACGTGGAAGCAATTGGGCACTTTAGGTTGCTATTAGAAACTGGTTCATATTTGGACTTAAAAGTTACTTTTGTAGTACCGTCTTTTATACAGAATTTGGTTTCTGTTTCTGTACTAGACAAATCAGGTTATCATTGTTTATTTGGAAACAGTCAATTTAGTTTATCTTTTAATTCAAATATTGTGAGAACCAGTTACTTGAGTACTTATGACAATCTATATTTGCTTGAAACAATTACTTCTTCTAATGAATCCTTGCATGTGGAATCACATGGTACTAAACATAAATTAAATAAGGAAAATTCGACGACATTATGGCATAAGCACTTGGATCATATCTCAAAAGACGAAGTTGAGCGTCTTGTGTCTGATGACATTTTAGATTCTCTTAATTTTTTAGACTTTGATGTATGTGTTAAATGTATCAAAGGAAAACAAACCAAAGTTAAGAGATTAGATGCCAAGAGATCTTCAGACGTCTTAAAATTAATACATATAGATATTTGTGGGCCATTCCCTATGACATCTTAGAATGGTCAATAATATTTTATATCATTCATAAACGATTACTCACGTTATGGGTACCTATATCTCATTCATGAAAATTCTGAGTCTTGTAGGCATCAAAAATTACATATAGGTCCCCGAACATAGTTCGAGATAGAGAGAAGACGATGAACATCATTATCCGAGTCAAGAAAGATTATTCAACGCCGATAAACATATGAAACGAATCGGCGAACCATTGGCGACGTAGCAACAAACTATCGGAATGGCCACCGTTAACCGCCAAGTGGCCCGCATGCTCATCAGCCACCAGAATAGCAAATCAAGTGGACTACTCGCTCATCAGCCACCTACAAGTGGCCCGCATGCTCATCAATCACCTCCAAGTGGCCCGCACGCTAATCGGCCATCTATAAGTTAACAAAATATATGAAGTGAATCGGTGAAGCGTATGAGTCAATGTGACACGTGAAATAGCAAAACAACTCAGCTAGGAATTGTGTTTCGACCAAAAGGGGCGAAAAACCATGTGTAACTCGCCTACACCATGTGTGTCTTACCCATTGAAAGTTGTAGATCTTTTCATCAGTTTTCCAATGCATCTTGAATCACCTCATTCAGAGATCAGACGAGAGAGTTAGAGCCAAAATACCGGAGGTGGTACGAACTGGCTCTCAAGGCTGCGAGCCACCATTTGGTGGCACGTACAATGAAGTCACATTTTGGCCATGATACGATTTGATTCTGAAAAAACTCAAAAGACAAAGGTTATAGATCTTTTCATCATCTTTCTAACTCATCTTGAATCACCTCATTCCGAGATCGTATGAGTGAGTTAGAACTAAACTACCTGAGATGATATGAACTGGCTCGCAAGGCTGCGAGCCACCATTTGGTGGCTCGCAAGGCTGCGAGCCAGCACCATTTGGTGGCTCACACAAAGAAAGTGATATTTTTATCATGATGCATTTTTATTTTGAAAAAACTTAAATGACAAAAGTTGTAGGTCTTTTCGTCAGCTTTCCAAAGCATCTTAAATCAACTCATTCCAAGATCAAACAAGAGAGTTAGAGCTAAAATACTCGAGATAGTACAAACTGGCTCGCAAGGCTACGAGCCACCATTTGGTGGCTCGCACAACTCCGAACCACCAGGTGGTGATCCGCTCCCAAAACTTCCCCAAAACGCAGGTTTCGATGTTTTTTTAGGATTCTTTCGTTGCAGGACCTCCCCAACTATTTTGAAGCTATCCCTAAGTGTGGTTGAGAGGTTATTTACTGCAGATGACGTTAAATTATCAGATCTTATCATAAAATGCAACGACAAAAGCTTATAAATACAAGCCTAGGGTCTTCATTCAAGAGGATCTGAAAATCAGAGGGTGAGGTGTTGTTGAATTGAATAGCGAACCATGATTTCAGAGGAGAATCAACGAACCTTGGCGAACTTTTTCATAAAAAAAACCCTTTAAAAGATTCGAGATTCTCTCCCCCTCCTTCCTCCGGATTAAACCTTGTTTTAATCTCGAGAAGAGCTACAATCCCGTTTGGTCGTGATTGTCGCTACCGTAATTATTTCCTTCGTGAAACAAGAGCGTAGTTATACAGTCAACCGGATTTGATCTGCGGTGGTCCACAGACTAACGCGTCCCTGGCATAGGCAAAGATCCCACGTGAAGCATCAGGAGATAAACTACTACTGCGTTTTATTGGATAAACTTGTAATTTTTGATTTTTTATTGTAAGAAGATCTTATAAAAAGATCGACTTTTCTTTCGGTTCAGACTTGTAATCGATAAACGGTGTAACATGTTCGAAAGCAATGGAAAAAGCAACTTTTGACAAAAACAAGTCTCTGGACATGTTCTAAGCCTATAAAGCTGAAGTTAAGAATTAACTCAACAAAATAATTAAAACTGTTAGATCTGATAGTGGTGGTGAATACTACGGCATATATGATGGTTCAGGTGAACAACGTTCAGGACCATTTGCTAGATACCTAGAAGAATACGGTATCGTCCCACAGTATACCATGTCGGGTTCACCTAGCATGAATGGTGTAGCTAAAAGATAAAACATGACTCTTAAGGATATGGTAAGAAGTATGTTGCTCATTCTTCTTTACCAGGGTTACTCCGAGGAGAAGCACTAAAGACAACAGTTTTTATTCTAAACAGAGTACAAAGTAAAACAGTTGCTAAAACACCTTATGAGCTTTGGACTAGTCAAAAACCTAGTTTAAAGTACTTACATATTTGGGAATGTCCAGCTGAGGCATGGCCTTATAGGCCAAATGAAAAGAAATTAGACTTCAAAACAATTAACAGCTACTTTATTGGGTATTCTAAACGTTCAAGGGGCTATAAGTTTTATGATCCCATACTCAGGAATATTTTTGAGACGGGAACAATAATATTCTTTGAGGATATTGAGTTTGGGAGGAGAAATAAGGTTAGAAACATTACTTTTGAGGAGGAATTGGCTTCAGATCCAATCCATATAGTTACTTTTAACTATATTCAGGTTCCTATACTTATTGTTGCTCAAGAAGTAAATCCGAAACCTCAAGATGACAATATTGAACAACTCCTTGTTCCAGAAGAATAAACTCAATAACCTCAAAAACCAGTGTCATTAAGGAGATCCATGAGAGAAAGGAGAAATGCCATTCCGGATGATTATATTGTATTTCTCCAAGAACATGAGGATAATAATAGAATGTTGGAAGATGATCCAATCAGCTTTCTTCAGGCCATGAAAAGTTCTAACACTCAACAGTGGATTGATGTCATGAATGAAGAGTATAAGTTTATACAAGACAATAAAGTTTGGGAACTTGTCCCATTGCCAGAAGGTGCAAAACCAATTGGTTGTAAATAGATTTTTAAAACCAAGCGGGATGCAAATGGTAATGTGGAGAGGTATAAGACACGTCTTGTAGCTAAATGCTTTACTCAAAAGGAAGGCATTGGTTATACAGAGACTTACTCTCCGGTTTTATCGAAAGACTCTTTTAGAATAATAAGGACACTTGTTACTCATTTTGATCTTGAGTTACATCAGATGGATGTTAAGACTATATTTCTCAATGGCGACATTAATGATAATTTATATGGTGCAACCAGAAAATTTTATATCAGGAGACCCGAAGAATATGGTTTGCAAATTAAGGAAATCCATCTATGGACTCAAGCAATCTCCTCGTCAATGGTATTACAAGTTTCAACATATAATTATCTCATTCAGTTTTGAGAAGAACATTGTTGATAACTGTGTATATCACAAGTTCAGTGAGAGTAAGTATATTTTTTTGGTTCTGCATGTTTTTTGGTTCTGTATGTCGATGACATGTTGCTTGCCACTAACGATATAGGCATGTTGCATGAAACCAAGAGAATTCTATCAAAGAATTTTGAGATGAAAGATCTTAGGGACGCCTCTTTTATATTAGAAATCCAGATACATCGAGATTATTCTCGAGGTATTTTCAGATGAAAGATCTTGGGGACGCCTCTTTTATATTAGAAATCAGATACATCGAGATCCTTCTCAAGGAATTTTGAGATAAAAGATCTTGGGGACACCTCTCTTATATTAGAAATCCAGATGCATCAAGATCGTTCTCGAGGTATAATCAGTGCCCTAAAGGCAACCTTAAAATTCAGGAAATGCATAAGATTCCTTATGATTCGGCTGTAGGAAGTATAATGTATGCTCAGGTGTGTACGCATCCGGATATTACATACATTGTTGGGATGTTAGGCAGATTCTTAAGTAACTCTGGAATGGATCATTGGATAGCAGTCAAAAGGGTTATGAGGTATCTTCATAAAACAAAAGTTTATATGCTCACATACAGAAAATCAGAACAGTTGGAGGTCATTAGGTATTCTGATTCTGATTTTGCTGGATGCCAAGATAGCAGAAAGTCTACATCAGGCTATATTTATATGTTAGCAGAAGGAGCTATATCATGAAAAAATATCAAACAGACACTTGTAGATTCTTCCACTATGACAACAGAATTTATAGCTTGCTATGAGACATCTAATTAGGGAATATGACTACAAAATTTTATCACGGGACTGCGCATTCTAAAAAATATGGAAAAACCATTAAGGTTATATTGTGACAATAAATCTGCAGTAATATATTCCAATAACAACAGGAGCTTAACTAAGTCAAAACATATTGACATTAAGTTCCTAGTTATGAAAGAAAGGATATAGAGTAGATAGATATCCATAGAGCACACTGGGACAAACTCCATGATAGCTGATCCTCTTACTAAAGGATTGCCACCTAAGGTCTTTCATGAGCACACTGCTCATATAAGTGTGGTATTATTTGAGGATATCATGATTTAGTGGGAGTTTGTGATTGTTGTGCTTTATATTAGGTTATATTATCTGATCAGAATAAAGTATTCAGTTTATACACTCTGGTACATTATGTTGAGCTTGACCTCTCTAAAGTTTAAGGTAGGACCAGTTGAAAATAGATATGTACTGATCACATTGCATGTAATTTTTATGCTGCACATCCATGATTGATCTATATCATTTGATTGTATTGGTATATGTGCCCATTGATGGGTTTAGTTACGATAAATATGACGAAGACCCTTTGATCCTATATTGATATACTCAATGGACGAGATTGTTTGGAAATACCCTTTTCAGTGATAACAATTTTTAAGATCATAAGGTTATACACACTTTAAGAAAACATATGGTGCCCAAATGGGAGATTGTTGGATTTAAATCTAATTAAATCTAATTTATGGGCACATATGTTTATCAGTGTGTATTGCTATCCTTAAGGATAACTCACTTGAAGTGATCAATCAATTTGGATTAATGAGTATTTAAATAAACTGTGGGCTAAATGTGCAGATACCAGGCAAATTATAAATGTATAACACCTATATATATGAGGTTATGGTCCCTAATTTAGGGTTAACACACTCTATTCTCTAATCCCAATCTAAAGAGATACTAAAAAAGAAACCCTAAGATTAGAAGATCATCAAAACCCTAATTCGGATCCAAGCAATGGATTCAGGTATAGCTTCCACTTTTGTTCTATTTGTTTTAATCTCTATGAATTAATCATGTTTAAGTTCAACATAGTTGTCTTTGTGCAATTAACATGTTTAATATCTAAGATTTAGGGGGAACATTATTTTAAGCTTTACAAGTCACAACTCTAAACCAAGCGGAAGGAATAAAAAAGAATAATGAGTTTAAATAAGAGATAAGCCAACACTTAATTTGGATATCATGGTATTTTCCTTCTTGTGTTTTTGTAAAAAAACACTATGGTGTTGTGTTTTTTCCTTAAAGTGTTTTTAAAACACCATGCTAAGTGTTTTTGTTCAACATTAGTTTGAACTATTACAACATTAGTATTAAACATATTATTGATATATATACATTAATTATAACAAAATATATTATAAATAAAATGTTATAATATTTAGTTTACATTATAATATTATTATAAGTATTAATATAACATAATATAATATAATATTATATAATGTATTATAATATTATATTATACTTTAGTGAGTTATATTATTTTATAATTATTATTATACTATAATTATTTAATATTATTTTCAAATAATTATATATTACTTATTTTTGTAAATCAATTTGTTATTGTTATATATTATATAATAATTTTAAAATACTATTATTTTATTATTGATATAATATTATACTAGTATTAATAGAATATAATATTATTAATAATGTTAATATTATTTTATTTCTACAACATTATCAATAAATTCATATATTACAAATATTTTCATATTATATAATATATTATAGTTTCTAATATGTTAGAGTTTATTAATTATACTATAATAATTTTGTGATATAAATAAATATTATTATATTATAAATATATTATTTTTACAGTATTATATTATTATATAAGATATTAAAAATATTATATTTATATTATTTAATAAATATTACTAATATATTATTTAATTATAATATAATATAGTATAATGTAATAAATATGTTGATAATAACTATATATTAATTATATTTAATATATTATGTAAGATATTATATTAACACCTCCTCAAACTCAAAACCAAAACACCAAACTTAAAACACTTAAAATGTGTTTTGAAATAAGTCTTGTATTTTTGGTTTGAGGATAATTTAGCTTAATAAACACCATGGTTTCCAAACGCATGGTGTTTTTTTTTTTTTTTTGTAAAAACACCATAGAAATAAGTAAAACACCATGGTATCCAAACATAGCCTTAAATTTTTAGAGCGGGTCTATAGACCCTAACCAAGTCCATTAACTCTAGGGCCAAATTTCTTCCTAACAGAAATCTTATCGTTGGAAATCTTCTCATTAAGGGCGATCTTCGCTTGCACATTGAGTCTTTTAATGTCATTTACGACTTAGGGCCTGTTCGTTTGCCCCCAAAAAACGTGGAAAACAGGGAATTGAAAACAAATGTTGTTGCCACATAGGAACTTGTTTTCGGGTGATTTCCATTTCACCTGTTTGTTTCACAATCTGATTTTGAGAAATGGGGACATGAAATTGGGTGCCACGTAGAACTTTGGGAATTTGTGTTTTCAGCTCCATTTGGCCTGAAAACAACTCGGAAATGTCCACTACGGCCATTAAAAAAAATCCAATGGGTGTTTTTCAAGGCGGGGGGAGAGAAAAGTGGGAAATGTTAGGTTTCCTTCACCTCCTCTTCGTTCTCTTCATTCTTCCCCATTGCTCCGCCTCTTGCCATCAGCAATGCTCTGTCTCTGATTTTTTGTGAGGCGGGGGAAGAGAAAACTGGGAAATGAAAACAAATGCGACCATTCATGGGTTCTTTGTGTTAGCGTAGCCAGATCTAGCAGCAACGGTGGGGATTTCGGGTGATTTCTACTTCTTACGTTCTTCCACTTGAGCGGCGTAGCCAGATCTACACCTGATCTGGTAGATTTAGTCCTTAAAGGGGGATCCCATCAACTTCAACTGCTTGAGGTTCGATCCAATTTTTCCTTAAGGTATCCCTTCATCAAAGAGCAAATTTACTATAAATGAGTAACATGCATCAAATTTTAAGAGTTTAAAAATTAACGTTGTGATTTTTGGGGTTTTTCCGTTCAAAGCAACTGCAGCTTTTAAGAAATTTTGATTGTTTACACACTTCCTTCAGCCCCTGTTTTAGATCAGCTTTTTAAGCATATCAAAGGAACTATACTCGAGCTTTCGGATCTTATAATCTAACCCTAACCTGAGCATGTCCGTTTCCAATATTTGAAAGATTTAAACAAGATAATTTTAATACAATTTTGAATTTTTCAAGTATGTGCTTGTATTCAATAAGATGGTTAATCACTTGTTTCTCTCTCTAATTTTGTTCAAATCACAGAAATTATTCACTTGTGTACTCTTGACTGGTTATTTAAAAGACCACAGCCCTGACTGAAAATATAAAGAGAATGATACTGAAAAGAATTTTTGATTTTTATTTACATATTTTAACTGCGGCCTAAATATTGTAGATGGATGGTGATTTTGATGATGAAGAGGTTGTTAAAAGAATGTGTGTTGGTGCTGCATTTTTAGTCATGGTAATAATTTTTATATTTTTAGGGAGAATTAATTGTCGCGGTAGATCAATACGGTCTGGACCAAGTGATGAGAACTTAAGGAGGGAAAAGGGTAGGGCTGATTTGATGTGACGAATATTTCACGGTTATAGTGATAGCTGTCAAAACTTTGTTAGAATGCGCCCGGGTGCATTTATGAAACTAGCAACGTTAATGAGGAAACTAGATCTCTTAAAGGACTCAAGGCATGTGACAGTAGAGGAGCAACTTGCCATAACTTTGAATATTTTGGGACATAAATCCAAAAATCGTACGATGAGAACACAGTTCATAAGATCAGGGGATACAATCAGTAAATACTTCAATAGAGTACTGCAAGCTATTTCGTGCATACAAGGCCGATTTATGAAACAAGCACCGAATGAAGTACCTCAATAGATCCTAAGCAACCCATCATTTTATCCATATTTCAAGGTATATCATCCACTCTACCATTTTTCCAAAACAATTCTCTAAACAAATCTTAAATTACTTTAACATAGTAAGTATGATAGATGGGACACATGTGGATGCTATGCTACCTGCTACACTTGTATCGCGTTTCAGAGGGCGAAAAGGTGTCACACAAAATATTCTCGCCGCTTGTACACCAAACAAACTGTTCACTTATGTTTTAGCTGGGAGGGAGGGGTCGGCTAACGACTATAGAAGCCTTCATGATGCTCTAACTAGACCACAACCATATGGCTTACGGGTGTACCCTGGTAAAATTCTTGTTAACTCAAATTCTGATTCCTCAATAATTATTACGTTATACAGATCTTATTAAAATACTGTGTAATATGTAGGAAAATATTACTTGTGTGATGCGGGCTACACAACCCAGCCGGGTTTCATATCCCCATATCGTGGTGTTCGTTATCATCTAAAGGAATTTACGGGGAGAACACCTCAAAATAGGAGGGAGCTATTCAATCTTAGACATTCATCTTTGAGGTCAAAGATTGAAGCTACCTTCGGTATATTGAAGAACCGTTTCAAGATTCTCACCTCAAAACCCCACTACCCTTTCCCCGCACAAGTTGACATCGTTCTGACGTGCACGGTTCTCCATAACTACATTGCAACAGTAGATCCCAAGGATGAATTGCTCAATGAGACCAATGACATTGAGGAGGAGGACGTCGAAGAGGAAATTAATAAAGAAACCAACGTTATGAATTTCACGCAATCCTAGACAGTAAGAGAACAGAACGCCTCAAAGGATGAGTGGAGGTCTCGTAGAGATCAAATCGCATTGGACATGTGGATTGATTATTGTAGTAAATATCGGCATGGCGACACTCACGAGTCTGCCTTGTGATTTGCTACCGTAGTCCTGAGGTTTTTATAAGTATTTTACGTTAGTTGGTCGTGTAACTTATTAAAGAGAAATCTTGCAGACTATAATTCTGATGTGCGACTTTATCTATTTATGATTCACTTAGTTTCTGTTCCTGTCCTATCATTTGCATGGTGGTCGTATGTTTGCTATTTATCATTTTGGGGCAATAAATTACATTATTCTTATCCCACTATCATGTATTGTTATGACTCGCATATGACTTTTTTGCAACTGAATTTGTTGAAATATAGGAAATGGGTGAAAAATCATCCTCCGAACAGAATAATTCACTGGCCCCAGCAACATCTCATGCGTTCCCTGCAAGCATTGGCTTTCCCCAAAGTGTCAATCCCATGTTCCAGTCATCCTCACCCTTTGTGCAATCACCGTCAGGTTTTTCAAATGTGCCTCACTACGATGGTAACTTTTTCCCTTTGCATCACCCCATTTCATCTTACATGCACATGCTCAGTAGTCCGCCACCTTTGCCACAAAATTTTCAAGGTTCCAATTCATCCGAGCAAGTTCATTCGCCAGCTAGTATTACAGGAACTAGTTCTGATTCACAAAAAAACAAAATAATTGCCAGGGATGAAGCAGTAGCAACTTCTGCTTGTTCACCAAGAAAATTCAAATCCCTTGCCCATAAGAAAAGAAAAATCCCACTCGAGCTTGAAACTGCAAAAGTTGGCCCAACCAGATGGTGGACCTCTGCACATGATGACGTGCTCATACCTTTCCTCGCAAATTTGGCCAAGTCTGGTCTTAAGCCAGACAAAAAACTTTAAGCAACATGCATTTGTAATGGCTGCCGCTGAAGTGAACAACAAGTTTGGTACTTCCTTTCAAGCGAAGAGTGTTGTAAACCATATGAAAACAATCCGTTCTTGGTTTCAAGACATGCAGGCTGCTCGTAACATTAGTGGGGCGGGTTGGGATGAAGAAACGCAAACGATCATCTTGGATCCTGAGAGTTTTGATATGTGGAATGAGGTAAATGCCATCGAAAATTATTTTTTGGCTTTTGATTCTTTCTCCTACCCGATGGTCAATTGTTGTATATTGATGCGTGCAGGATAAAAATAAGAGCAAGCTAAAAGATTACATTAATAAGACTCTAAAGCACTATGAGAACCTAGCAATCATTTGTGGGGATGATCAAGCACGGGGTAACTTTGCTAAGGCAGCAATGGAGAAATTTGGGGGTCAGGAGCCAATTAACCTTGCAGGTGATGACGATGAGGATGATAGCATTCATATGTCCCAAAAGTCCCCGCACTCAGTCAACTTAGCAGATGAAGATAATCAATCTGAAAAACACCAATGTTAGGTCATCCAGCAGGGACAAACAGAAGAAAATCCCTTCGGCTAGAGGGAGGAAGGCCCCATACCAGCAAGAGATCATGCAACAAATGGTTGAGGAAGTTAAACATTTTTCTCATTCTCTAAATCTTATTAATCTGCACTAGACAGAGAAATTGTCCAAAGCTATCTTCAAGCACAAGGACACTTACACAATAGAATTCCTTGAGCTTTTTTATGATCACATTTTTGAGGATGAATCCAAGGCCAGGCATTTTATAGGGAAGACTGACTTCGGCCAGAGAACTTTGTTGGAAAATTTCAAGAAAATGCAAGATGGGGGGAGCTAGTTTGACATTTCAGGTACGTAGTTCGATCTGGTGGTTAAACGGTCGTGCAAGCTATCAGAAATAATCCTCGCTCATCTCTTTACCTTTTGTTATTTACAGGGTCATTATGGATATGGTTGGGACATATATATTTTGCAACTTTTGTGAGCACAATGATGTTATTTTGTAAGAACTGCTAGTTGGTGGGTATGCATGTATATTTTTTGAATACGTTGCTCTGTAGCTACGTTTGTGAATTATGATGCAACCGTATGTATGATGATGAGTGTTGTTTACGTTATAGTCATGTCAATGCTTACTTCAAGTGACATTGTTTTTTGTGCTTATTTCAGGTGAACGTTGGTTTAATGCTACTATATGCAGGTGTCCCATTCATCGCTATCACATGCTGGTATGACAAGCTGTCACTATCTGCATTTTAATTGCATGGTGCTATGATGAGGTCATGCAAGTTTTACCTATATGCTTACATGTAGCTTAACAATGTCTAGGCGAGGCATGTTCTTGTTGGCCACAGGCATTTAACATTTATTGCAGCCTTATGTTGTTATAGCTACATTGTTTTTTAGGCTCTTACCTATATGCTTGTTTTACTTGTGCAATGATGACTGTTTTTTTTACCTGATATTCTTCACCGGTAGATAGTACATGCAATGTTTTGGCGAGGCAATCCAAACATTACCGTAATGAGATAAGGAGTAACATGTACAGGAATGCAGCCAACATTGTGGTGCAATTGTTTACTGGTGTGGGATATATGATGATGTAGACATATATCTGAGCACAATTTGCCACACTTTATTTATCATTCTCACCATTGGAATATAATACCTTACCAATTTTTAATGTAAAGCTGTTGATTTGGATTATTAACACTATGACATATATATCTTGGCTTGTCATGCTTTCATTGCTATCATGTATGACATTTCAGATACCTATTGCTTGTGATTCCTCTTGTTCTCACTTGTGTAGATTTTGGCATATAACATCTGCAGTTTGTGTTATTGTTTTACGCACATGTTTTTGTTACCTATATGCATGTTAGGATTTGTGGCATCATTTTCATCTCTAGCTGTGGACTTGTGTATTTGCACTCAGATGTTACACAAGACTGTCTTTTTTGTGTCTGAGTTTGGTTTTTAGGGCTGTTACCTATATGCATG
>BQKN01064141.1:427127-447638 GCA_022839385.1 Asparagus kiusianus
CATCTCCTTTTGTTCACTTGTGTATTTGCACTCAGACTTTACACAAGCCTGTCTTTTTTGTGTCTGAGTTTGGTTTTTAGGGTTGTTACCTATATGCATGTTGTGATTTGTGGCATCATTTTCATCTCCAGCTGTGGACTTGTGTATTTGCACTCAGACTTTACACATGACTGTCTTTTTTGTGCCTGAGCTGGGTTTTTGGGGCTGTTACCTATATGCATGTTGGGATTTGTGCCATCATTTTCATCTCCTTTTGTTCACTTGTGTATTTGCACCCAGACTTGACACTTGAGCATTGTTTTTTGTTACTGAGCTTGTTCTTTTTGGGCTGTTACCTATATGCTTGTTTTACTTGTGCAATGATGACTGTCTGTTTTACGTGATATTCTTCACCAGTAGATAGTACATGCAATGTTTTAGCGAGGCAATCCAAACATTGCTGTAATGAGATAAGGAGTAACATGTACAGGAATGCAGCCAACATTGTGGTGCAATTGTTTACTGGTGTGGGATATATGATGATGTAGACATATATCTGAGCACAATTTGCCACACTTTATTTATCATTCTCACCATTGGAATATAATACCTTACCAATTTTTAATATAAAGCTGTTGAATTGGATATTAACACTATGACATATAAATCTTTGCTTGTCATGCTTTCATTGCTATCATGTTGGACATTACAGATACCTATTGCTTGTGATTCCTCTTGTTATCACTTTTGGAGTTTTTGGCAGATAACATCTACAGTTTGTGTTATTGCTCAGGATGTTTTTGTTACCTATATATATTAGTGGGGTGGGTTCTACAGCATCATTTTCATCTCAACCCTCTCAGATGTGTATTTGAACTCAGACTTTTTGTTACCTACACACATAAGTCCCTGCATTCTTCTCAAACTTTTTGTTACCTTTTTGTTACGCACATGCTTTCATTGCACATGTTTTTGTCACCTACACACATAAGTCCCTGCATTCTTCTCAAGCTTTTGCATTACATTTTCAAACAGCAGATTACAATGTTTATGACAACAAGGGAAATACTAATTATTCCTAAGGCAACAATACATTTCTTCAAGTAAACAACTTGTTGGTTTGCAAGCTTCAATTCTCTTCGCAAGTGCTTGTTTTCCACATCTTTAACTTGGGAAACTGGTTGAGGAAAGGGACATTCAAAATTTATATTACGCTTGTTGTTATCATGATGCTCTTCTGCCCACCTGAAATACTGGCATTGCCTATTTGGATAGTTGGCGCAGCCCCAAAAGTATTTGCCCTTGTTTACTCCTGTTTTGCAAAGCTTTAGTGGCGTGGGTATGTTACAGAAGCACGTTACCTCTGCAGCTAATTCATGAGAGTCTTGGCTTGTTTCCACGTCGCAGCTTTAATTGCCTCTATGCTCAAGTATTTTTGCCCAGGTTTCTTGCAATTTTATGAGAGAATATGTTGAGGAGGATTGAGTTGATCCCAACTATATAAGTGTAGGGGTGGGGTAAATTGTTTCCGTTGGCAGAATCATACTGTTACAAATGCTAATGGCGTGCAAACGTTATGCGATGTGATTTTTTGACCGTTGCACAGTTTTTACCGATCGTTGTTTCAGCTGGGTTTTTGAGCTGTTTCGAATAGATGAGGTTGTGCAAAACGAACAGATGAAAAAGCAAGAAATGTGACAAAGACCAATGACATTTCTTTATTGCAAAGAGTTGAAACGAACACAATAAATGTGACTTTTGATTTCAATCCCTTGATTTCCATGGTGAAACGAACATAATAATTCAAATCTGAGAAAACACATTGAAATGCTGGGAATTTGTTTTCGTGGTACTATTGTTGATTTCTTTTTTTTGGCGGAAAACAACCGAACAGGCCCTTATACAACACATCATTAATTTATAAAAATACATCATTAATTTAAATATCTCATTTATTCTTTCTGAACTCAAAATCCACGAGGCAAAAAAATTAAGACCTACATCATGCATGCATCATCTTTGATCCGTCTCATGATACGAACCATCACATGGACATAATTAGATCGTATACTACAGGGCTATATATATACAAAACCAACGACTCGCACGCGCACCACCTTTTCCATAATTCGTTATATATATTGATCTCGGAGTACAAAAAAGAACATCTCTTCTCATCAAACCCCCTACTGGTGATCTGAACCAAGCCTCAGCTGCTTGAGGTGATGGTGGATATCCGAGGGGTGATCATCGATCCTCGGCCTATCAGGCTGCATCCATCTCCCGTCCCCGGCCCTAATCATGCCCTTGTTCTCGTCCTGCCTCCAAAAGGGCGGGACCATGTGGTGATCCTTCAGAAAGTCACAGGCTTTGTTTATCAAGGCGGGGTCCCTCCCGCTCGCGAGCACGAACCTCTCCCCTCTGCCATGATATCTAGATCCACAATATTAACCGCCCAGTATTATTATTTAATGGCGAGATCGGTGAGATCATGAAAGATATTAATGATCGATACAGCTGTGACACGAGACGTAAGATTACTCTTGCTACAATATATGTCTAATATTTTAGGTTGGTTTCGTTAATTAGTCAAGATGTGGACACAAACTTCCGGAGCTCATCGTACTTAAAATAGTTAAATATAGTCGTATGCTTGCGGTGAAAGCTAGTGGGCCAGTAGACTTTGGACTGATAGATTTAAAACCATGGGAATACTTTTGTAGTTTTTTTTTTTTTTTTTTTTTTTTTTTGGTGACAAGGGAAAACTGATCAGCCACTCAGCACCCCCTCTTGGGGTCTGGCGGAGACCAATGTTTGAATTTCCCCGATCCTCCCATAGCTGAGGGAGCCATCTCCTTGCAACCAAGAGGTCCAATTCCATGTAGGTGGTCACTCGGCGTGTAGATCAGAACAGACTCAAACGGGTCCCTAGCTAATCTAACAGACTCGGCGTGTGAATACTTGTGTAGCTTTTTGGCATTATAATGGAGAGCAAAATTCGCCCTCTAGGAAACGTTTCTTATTTTAAAAAGCTAGTTACTAGCCCTTCAAAGCGTTATAATCCCGGATTATCTGGCTAATGCTAGCCGTTCTTGGTTGAGGGACTAATTTAGAAATGCTTTTAAGCGTTGAGCACAGCAACCTATAGCAATTTCAATATTTTGAGGTAGTAATTTTGTGACAAGTTATAAGAATCGAGGGGCTTAGTAGCAATTTATATGATTTAATGGCTGTTTTCAAATTATTGATGGTCTAAGGGACTAATGTCGAAAACGCCCTTCGATCTGTTTAATGCTGTGGTATAAGAAACTACATTTACAACGAAAAAAAAAATAATTGTAATTGTGATTATGATTAAAATATATTCCCATCGTAGGAGGACTTGACGTAGATGTTTTTGGAGGATTGGGAATTCAACCGGCCACAAATTATCTATAAAAAAAAAGGTCCTTCCCCCCTTCTAACTTTCAAATTTCGTCAGGTTTGAATTATGATAATGCCTTTAAAATCCCCTTTACGAACGAAACATGAAAATTCAACGTCACCTCATGCTGGGTAAAGTTAGCCCTTTCCGTAAGGAACAATTTGCATCTTTCACGTCACAGTTTGTATAATTTATTTTTAAATGTCGAGACAACCGTACAAATTAAGCTATTATAGATAGAAGTGTGGACCTCACACTTCCATCTATTCGTAGCTCATTTCGCCTATTATAGATAGAAGTAACTCACTATCTCAAGACCATCAAACTTTTATATTAATACATTTTATAAATAGTCAAGATGATGATGTTACTACTGTACTTTTATGTTAACTTTTAAACTCCCATTTAAATTACATGTGAATATTCTTGGCAAATGTCTAATTATGAGTATCAGGTGACCAGAGAATGTAAAATTTATGTAGTGACTAGGTTGAATAAAATCAAGAGTAAATTTTACAAACTGCCCTTTACGTTGACTGATTTTGAGATAATCCTCCAAATTATAAAAATATCACTTAATTAACCCTAGCTAGGGTGTCATACATGTTGGAGGAGAAATCAGACCCAATCTATCTAGAGTCGATAGGCCTTAAACAGAAGTTAGGAATCAATTCTAATTCAAAAGATATAGATATCAGGTATTGACCCAAACTCCTATTAAAACTCATCACTCTTTCTTATCTTATCCGATGTGGGATTATACTCACATATTAATCACCTCAACAACTCTCCCTTAATTTGTGAGTATAGTTCAATTGAACTATAATTCAATCTTTCACGGAATTCACTAAGTTTTACACCACTTCACTCGTGGCGGCTAATCATACCATGCATTCAACACATAACTATAAAAATTCCTCGTAGGAACTTCCACCACTTCACTCATGGTGGAAAAGTAGACGATATAACTCCTACGGGAGTCCGTGGATTCTCCCGACACTTTCGGGCTTCACATCGAAGATCATTTCTTTTTTTAGTTACTTGCACCATGACATTGGCTCTTATAACATGGTTGGGGGAGAAATTAGGCCCAATCAAGAGTTGATAGGCCTTAAACAGAGATTAGGAATCAATTTTAATTCAAAAGCTATAGCTTTCAGGTATTGACCCAAACTCCTATTTGAACTCATCACTCTTTCTTATCTTATACGATGTGAGACTATACTCACATATTAATCACCTCAATAATAGAAAACTCCCCAAAGGTTCAATTTTTTAAACGAACCCGGTGTCAGATGAAGTGAATAAATGATAAAAATATCCTTTTTCAAATTAATGTTCTAATTTTCAATTAAACTTATTTAACAACCAAGTAATTAAATCGCTAATCTTAATTAGATTTTGTAGAAACTTTATATAAATTATTTAAAATAACATGAAAGGGTTTCTTCCATGAGAGGTATTTTCATCATTTGGATGCATTTGATTTACACGTGTTAGTCAGATCTAACAGTTTAGGAGGGAGGGTTAATTAGCTCACAACACTCATTGTCTAAATTGTTCGTAGTGATTTGCATATGACATGTTTTCGACAGTATTCTTAATCTATAAATATAAATATGACATTAAAAGCTAGTTTAAGAGGGATTTAAGTAACATATATATCTGCGAAGTTTAGGGGTAGCATCTCAAAAAGGACCAAATTAATTAACTTAAGAGAGGATTAAAAATTAACGCTAGAAACAATTAACTTACCCATCCAACAGGTGCAGATGAGCCTCCAAATTATGAAAGCAAGAAGGATCCCCAGTCTCCTTCAAGAACGGCGACTTCTTATGATCCAGCGCCAGCTCCACCCCAACATGGCTGTAGCTCCACGGCAGCCCCTCGGCGAACCGCTGCACGAACTCCGGCACGTGCTCGTTGAATAAAATCCCGGGCATCTTCGGCACCGTGTCGTGCACGTTCACGACCCTGATCGCCTTAACACCCAGCTCTTCGAACCTCTTCTTGAATCTCCCGTTGCCGACTCTAGGACCGGAGAACGATATTACCGAGATCGGGACTTCCTCGCTGTTGACGCCTATGTTGACGGCGGTCTCGGCAACGTCGTAGGCGCTCAGCATTGCCAGGGCGCTGCCGAGGCTGTGGCCGGTCATGGTTATGCTTACCGTGTCACCTTTTCCGGTGTAGTGGTGGACTAGTTTGCGGATCTCAGTTAAGACTTGTTCTCTTGCGGAGTATCTGCCACAAAAAATAGCATAAATTATATTTTTATCAGGGAAAATAACATTAGCTATAGTTTTAGGAAAATGATTGGGGCACACCCCCAACCACATCCCAAATCACACCCATTCTCTCATATACTATAGTGCACCGGGCTCCACATGTGATTTTAAAATTTTAAAATCTCATATGGGACCCGGTGCACTGTAGCATATGAGAGAGGGGGTATGGTTTGAAATGTCGTTAGAGATGTGCCCCTAGTGCCACCCATAGTTTTACACACCGAATTAAAATGGGGTAGTAGGTTTGCTCGTGATTCACGTGCTTCGGGCGATTTTGTCCTTGTTCGCTTTGTACAAGCACTCTCTCATTGAGCAACTTTCTCTTGCTAGCTTGTTAACTATTAATTACATTTTAAATTTTTGATAGCATCATTAACGTTTTTATGGGATTGAGATTAAACGGCCGGAGAGAGTGAAATTAATGTAATGCTCACCCTTTAGTTATTCTAATTTCAAGAGCTGAGGTGAAGCCCCTTGGATTTCTATGATAGAAATAGTGATTCTAAAGATAACCGTACATGGCCTTCAAAATAATAATATATATATATATACTTTAAAAAATTGTTTCAATTAATGTCATTTTGTTGAAAATGTACATGCTTTTCTTCAATACATAATTGTTTAATTGTTAACTTAGCTTTGACTTGACCTAATATTCCAGTCAATATATTTTTTTTCTCAAAATAATCTTTTCTTCTCTGTTCCTACTAGGTCACTATTAATTTGGTTCAGTCTGATACCTGCAAAATCTGCAGGATGGATCCTTATCAGTGTAAAGATCCACGAACCCGGATTCAACCTTCACTAGCGGATCCGGGCACGGTATCCCTTCGGATCCTACGGGTCTCAGGAAGTCCATTAGATCATGCACCCACTCCAGCTGCGTTACGGTCCCTCTCCAACCGACCACTATGTCCCTCCTCCCCAGCTTCGCCGTGGCCTCGTCGGTGGACACCGCGATGTACCCGATCCAATTCGCCTTCTCGCTCCACAACCGCTGCTGCCACCTCGACTTCCTGAAGAAGTTCGGGAGTTCGTAGTTCGACGTCGCGTAGAGGTATCTGAAGACGGGGCCAGAATACGCAACCAGATACAGGGCAATTAGAATGACAGTAGATAACATATATTCTTGAAAAAAAAAAAAAACACTGCTAAATACATACTTATATTTTTAGGTAATCATGTATATTGTATTTAAGAAAATCATTTGTCTAATAAGTTGCAGGAAATTTTTCTTTTATTTATGCCCGTTTAATGAAGCCGCTAGTTTTGCAGAAAAAAACCACTTACTTTTGGACAATTGTCGGATAACACCTCATGACTTTTAAAATATCACATACACTCTAAGTGTAGGAAGGATTATCAGAAAGCCCTCTTTAATTAACTTAAAAGATTTTATTATTATTATTATTATTATTATTTTGCTTGGAGGTAAAACGTTGGCAACATGTTCTAGATCTATTCAGATAAAATTTCTAGAGTGGAACAATTTTTTTATTTTAAAAAGAAACCATGATTCTATGACGGATCTGCTAGAATAATCGTAGAAATCAAGAAAATAAACAAAAAGGCTACTACCTTGACAAATAAAAATTCAAGCCTCTTATCACTAACCTATATTTCATTAGCAATCATAGACGTGAGTTGCCTTAAGTTTTCATTATATAGACATGGTGTTTTGTTAAAAAAAAGGAAATTAGCCCACCATTTATATATAATGGTACGAAATTACTAAACCATGTACAGAAATTTAAACTAAAAATCTATCAATATTTTTTATATTAATTTTTCTGTACTTTTCAAAATAAAAAAATATTATAGAGACCACTGTTTTTAGTTACAATGATTATTTTCCGATTACCTGCTAATTTCATAGCCTGCATCAACCATCCCCAGGCTCTGAAAGAACTTCCTCCTGTTATACTTACAACACCCGCAATACTTGGAGAAGGGGTCAAAATCAAAGGCATCATAACAAGCCTGCGCCATCTCCCCATACCGGATCAGCTCCGACCGCAGAACTGGATCCATCGGATCCAACAACCCGGCCCAATCGTCCCGGCCCATGATCTCGGGCCATCGGTCAGCCAACCGGTACCCCGGCTGATGATCACGCTCCTCCCGCGTGAGCTCGTCGAGGTCCTCTTCCTCCTGGAGCTTGTCTTGCTGGAGCTCGGTGATCATGGAGGAGAGAGTGGACTCGTCCTTGGCGATGGCTTTGAGGGTGTGTTTTTTGTGGAGCTGGGTTTTGAGAGGGAGGGTCTGGGGTTGGGTTTTGGGTGAGGGGTTGAAGTTGAGTGATCCATTGAAGGGAGGGGAGAGCTTTGGGAGTGGGATCGCCATTGGAGGAGTTTTGGAGCTTGAGGGTGTTGACAGAGGGAGAGCAAGGTGACCTGTCGTTTGACATTTATAGAGAGAGGGAGCTGTCTACTTGTCTTACACTATTTTTTGGGAGAGGGAAAATACGAAGGGCAAAAAGAAAGTGAAAAAAAAAAGAAAAAAAAATTGTGTCAAGGCTTTAAATTTGCAAAATCAATGTGACCCAGCTATTATTTTTCTTGTATAAAAGCTATAAATACGATGTCATTTTGTGTTTCTGCCCTTTATACTATGCAAACTCAGCACTAAGGGAGTAAAATAAAAAAATCCCCATTATACCCCTCATAACACAACCCTCTAATGCAATCTCTCTCTCCCCCTCCCTCCCTCCCTCTCCCTCCTCCAATGGGCAAGATCTCATCTTTCCTTCGTCGCTATTGCATCTGATCCAAATCCCTACTCGGATCCGAATCTGGATCCGCCTCAAGCTCTGTCACCGCCTTCTCCCCCTCTGCCATCACCGACCTCGAGCATGTCTATAACAAATCTGAAACAGCTCCACCAGATCCAAAATCTTCACACGCAACAGTCGGCAACCTATGACCAAGATGACCCAAATATGTCGAAGCTCCAAAACCAAAACCAATGCTCGACAACCAACGTCGATCTCCCTCCAGTAAGGAACGACCCATCAAAACTGTCATCTCATCTCGTCGCCCCAATGTCTCCACATCAATGAAGTGTCTCAAACTACCATGAGCTCGGCACAAATACAAAAAAGAACCCATACCAAAGCTAGAACGACGGGTTACCTTTCTACCAACACACTTCTTCCAATTGTTGTTGACTTCTAGGACATCACACCAACGGGACCTGGTTGCAACCTACCAATGCCTAGAACAATCCCTAACTGCGAAAACCAAATACTGATTACCTCCCAATGATGCCTCCTTGAAAGGCTCCCAAATGCCTGACTGAACACCACCTAAAAGACCCCTCGGTCGATGGATAGAAGTGCCAAACTCCACCTTGGTCTTCTTGCTCATACCAATGTACTCAAAGGACTTCAATCTGCAGGTCAAAGCACTCATCAAAAAACCATGTGCGGCATAACCAATCAAATAACTCAGCCCCAACAAATGCCACAGTCTAGCCCAAAGAAGTTGTCAGTTCTCTATCAAACACCGTACTCTCAATCAAATAATATAAATTATTCCTCCTGACGCCCTTCATCACAATCATGGACCCCAATGTGACCTTCAAACGTGAATCGATTAAGGTCACCCAATAGTCTGTTGCCTCCAAAACTCCAAGTGAAATGATATTCTTCTTCAACTGAGGAACGAACCTCACTCCAACCAACTCCCGAATCACTTCATCATTCTTCCTAATCCGAACGGTACCGATACCACCAATAGGACATTCATGATAATTACCCACGAGCACGACCTTCCCTCTTTCCAACTCCTGAAATCTGGAGAACCAATCCTTCTTAAGGTCAATATGGTAAGAAGCACCCGAATCCAACATCCACTCTATAGAGTCGGCAACACAAACTGACGGTAGTGCAGATAACGAGTAGCCCGAAGAATCCAAATCTGAATTATTGCAACTAGCCTTGATAACATTCACCTCTGAAGCTTGAATAGCTTTCCCCTTATTTTTCCTGGCTCGATCAACCAACTTTGGGCATTCGGCTTTCCAATGTCAATCATCTTTACAAAAAGCATATTGATTCCTACGAACTCTAAGATGTGCCCCTCTAGACTGCGACCTCCTACCACGGTTTGGACTCTTTGCTCTTGCGACCAATACCCCCGCTACCGGCTCAACTGAAGTCTTATTATCCTTCTTTCGAAGCTGATAATTCACAAGTACAGTGGTGACCTCACTATAAGAAAGAGATACATTCTCATTAATAAGAGTAAGAACGAAGGTCTCATATTCTTCGTCAGGCAAGAAACTCAACAACAACAATACTTTGCCTTCATCTTCAATCATCACATATACATTCGCCAACTCCGCAAGAAGCTTCGTGTAGTGGTTCATGTGATCACCAATGGAGGTCCCCTTCTTTAATTGGAAGCGATAAAACCACCTCTTCAAATGCAAGTAATTCTCTATACTCTTGGTCAAATACTTGCCCTCTAGGATCTCCCAAATCTTCTTAGCCGAAGTCTCATTGATCACATCATATTTTAAATCTTGAGTCAAACAAGATCTAATCACACCACACGTTATTCTATTCATCTTTTTCCAAACATTCTCCTCAATGTAGTCTGGTTTCCTGTCCAACTCCAAAGTATCTTTCAAATTTTGCGCATTAAGCGCCTCCAAGACTTCACATCTCCAAAGACCAAAATTGTTTGTGTCATTAAACTTCTCCACATCTATCTTCATAGAGTGGATATTCAAACTTTAGACGGTCTTCACGCCGGAAGTACCTTCCACAACTCCTTCTTTCCCAACCATCTTTCTCGAAGCACCAAAACAAATACGGAACAAATAAAGAATAGATCCAAAACTAAAAAAGATAGTCTTTGCCAAAAGATCCCATATTTATCACCAAACGAAGCCCTAGGTGAGCCTCCAAAATAACCTACTCCTCCAAATAGCCCAAGCGTAGCCCGAGCTCTGATACTACTTATTGAGCGCTGCGGAAGCTAAACAACCAAACTAACATGCTACGAGAAATCAAATCAAACGAACGTCGAGAGAACGCCAAACGAACCAAATCAATACCACAAACACAAACAACCAATTTTAACGTGGTTCGACAAGTTACCTACATCCACGGGGCAAGAAGGGAATAGGTTTTTCACTAATAGAGAAGAAGAGTACAAACTGAGATTACAAATCACTCAAACTCATCAATTAATCTCACCAACATATCTCTAATTCTCTCCAAATAAAACCCTAACCAATAGCTTAGAAAATACATCTTTTTTGTGCTCCAAATATCCCTAATTTTCTTCTCAATTCTCCCTTCCAACTGTTCCATATATATAGAAATCCTAAAATCATAAACATACTAGGAATTCTAAAACAAAAAACAAAACAGATTAAGAATCATAATAACCTGTTACCAAAACAGATTTGAAATCATGTTACCAAAACAGATTAGAAATCTCAATAACCTGTTATCCAACATGTGTCAACCCCAAAATCTTTAGTATGAAAAATAAGAATGAAATATTTTATTTGATAAATATTGAAAATTAAACTCGCTGGACTCATTTGTCAATACAAGGTAGCAAAATCTTCATCAAATTCTTGGAAACAAACGCCCGTTAGGTAGGACCCATGACCCTATGCTTTGAATTTAAAATGTAGTTGAAACTCTGAGGTATAGCTGCGAAATTATTAAAATGTTTATTTTGCGTTGTTTCGAAGCAATTATAACTTTTAACTACAAATAAGCAAACAATCTACTAAAAAATCACAAAAAGTATGAGAATTTGGCTGGTGAGATCACTGAGATGCATAGTTATCCTTCTACAAAGGTCAACATTTGAAAAAAATCATGTGGGAAATGAGGGCTTTAGAAAAAGTACTACTAGACTTTGAAGAGGCAACTACACTCTGGTTTCGTACTGACCAAAACTTAAAGGAAGTTTCAGGTACAAATATTTTAAGCGATTTGGAAAATCTATGAGTCTTAAACAATTGATTTGGAAAATCAGTAATTCGATTTTGCATTTGTCATCTAGCCCTACCTGTCAATGCAATTTGACACGCTTGCAGCTAAGCATAATAAAACTAGTCCATAATTGTGATTAATGAGAAGATTCTCCCACATACAATGGGTGAAGTTGGATTAATTATAATTACAAGGGATTTTCTCTCTTTATTCACTTAAGTTTGATTCGATAGGAGGTTTGACGAAGTGAGGTGGGCTGGAGAGGGATTGGGATCCTCTACTAATGGATCATCTACTAATATCTCATAATAAAGAGATCTTGGCCTTTGATTGATAATGAGCAAAAGTAGAGGGACCCCCTACTTTTGCTCATGATGAGATCTTGGTCTTTGATTGATAAATCAAAGGTCAAGATTTCATTAAGAGATATTAGGAAGCTCCTCATTAGTAGAGGATCCCAATCCGACTGAGAGGAGGTGCAATGAGACAGATGGATACGCATCCATTTTAGCACTTACATTTGGGGTGGGGGTTGGGGGGGGGGGGGGGTATTTCTTTTTGTGGGGATTCGTCTCTTTATTTATTTATTTATTTATTTATTTATTTATTTATTAGTTCAAACTAGCAGCTTCTCACCTGCAATGCACTTGAAAGAAAAAAGTTTTTTAGGATTGCAAATAGTAAATTTCATAGAATTCAAAATTTTCTATTTTTGTAACTTAATTTTTATAGGGTCTATATAATAAATAACCTGGTAATTTTGTTTGTCTTTGTTTTCCGCAAATTACGATTTAATAAAAAATGATTTAACTGGTTTTATGATCTAAATCAAATGAAAAAGTCATCAAATGAAAATTGTCAAATTTAAAATAACTTTAAAATTTTAGGTTATAAATCAAGATATCACATTTGGAGATTTAATATCAATTTAAAAACATCTAGGGTCTTATATAAAAAATTCTTAACTACATACTCATCTTTAGCCTTTTGTTAAGATAAAAAGACGGCGAGATGCCCTATTCAAAGTCATTAAAAAAAAGACTAACTTAACCTAGAGGTGAATAGTCTAAGAGCAGGAATGATCAAGCAAATCATACCCAAGAATAAGGGAGAGGACCATAGCTGTCACCTATCGCATAAGTCATAGATATTTTTTTTTTTGGTAAATGAAAAATTTTATTCATCCCCAATATGTAGAAATTATGTACATCAAGAATCTCAAGAGCTTGTAATTGAGATAACAAAACAAGACCTATAGCTAAATCTCAAGACCTAGCTAAACAAAACAACCAAGCACATACGCAAAAACCTGCACATAATCAAATTGAGAGATTATCTGCAGGGGGGTCCTCAATCTTCAGCTCCTTATTTCTCCGCATAGCAACCTGCACACAAGTAATGTGCACGTATCTCAACAACTGCATGGAGTAGATTCAAGCTTCAGCAACTGCTTCCAGGACTGATAGGCTTCACAAGAATTGTAACCAGACTCGATACTCCTCTTGGATTTGTGAATTGAGCACAGATGATAGAATATTCATCTTAATTCTCTTAATCAATTGATCAGCTGTTCTTTGTTCCTGTTGAAAGATTCTGAGATTTCTCTCAGTCCAGATACTGTAGATTGTAGCTGTAAATGCCAATCTTTTGATTCCCTGCTTGAATCCTTTTCCTCTTAATTTTGTACAATACCACTCCAAGATAAAATCCCATTCACATGACTTCCATGTAAATTGAAGCCAACACATTATGCTATTCCAAACCTCAGATGAGTAATTACAGGAAAAGAAAAGATGGTTTCTGTTTTCCAGTGCAGTACCTGAACACAGACAGCATGATCCGACATTTGTTAACCCCATCTTCATCAATCTGTCCTTAGTAAGTAATTTGTTCAAGACAGCAAGCCAGCTTATGAATGAATGTTTAGAATAGCACAATTGATCCCAAACAGTATGATGCCATTTCACTTGCTGAGAAACTGGTAACAAATCATGGTATAAAGCTGATATATGAAGTTTTGTATTCCTGCAACAATTATTCAGCAATTGCAACAGATTATTGATCCCACCACAAGAGAGAGCAGCTCTGCCTCTAGCTTTGATCATTTGCTTCCACATCCAGGAGTCACTACTTTTAGCAATCACATGCCATATATCATTTCTTCTCAAGTAAGTCCCATGAACCCACTTGATCCAAAGAGACTCCTTATTTGAATGTATCTGCCATAGGATTTTTAAGGTTGCTGCCAAATTCCAAGATGTAGCTGAGTAAATACCTAAACCTCCCCTTTTTCTACCCATACAAACATTAATCCAAGCAACCAGAGGTATTTTAGAAGACTGATTTGTTTTTCCCCACAAGAAGTCCCTACATAGCTGATCAATTTTGCGGGTAACTTTGATAGGAAGAGTATAGTTGGATGTCCAATAAACCTGAATACTCATAATAATACTCTTAATGACTTGAAGCCTTCCCGCATAGGTAAGATTATTGTGCTTCAACCAGTTCTGAAGTTGGCCTGAAACTCTGTTAATGAGAGAACTACAATCCTCATAGGAAAGTCTCTTTCACACTAGAGGGACACCAAGATATCTGACTGGAAATACACCCTCTGTGAACCCCAGGAGATTAATGATAGAGGCTTTAATATTATCATCAACTCCACCAAAAAAGATAGAGCATTTGCTAGCATTTGCCTCCAATCCAGAGATTTTGCTAAAATTCCCAACACATTGGTGCAGTTTCTCCACTGAGTATAAATCACCTCTGCTAAAGAGAAGTAAATCATCAGCGAAAATCAGATGATTGATTTTAAACTTTCCACACCTGGGATGGTATTTAAAGAGTTTATCATGCTTGAGCAATTCTAAATCCCTCGAGAGATATTCCATTCCCAGAATAAAAAGATAGGGGGAAAGAGGATCACCCTGTCTTAGACCACGCTCACCCTTGAAATAGCCGTGAAGTAGACCATTGATGGAAATAGAATACTTAGGACTAGATATGCAAGTCATGATCCAGTTAATCATCACTGTAGGAAAGCCTAATCCCTTGAGCATATCATTCAGAAACTTCCAACTGATAGTGTCAAAAGCCTTCTTAATATCCACATTTAACATAACTCTTGAGGAAATATGCTTCTTTCTGTAGTCTTTAACTAACTCATGTGCTAACAAGATATTGCTTGTTATTTGTCTTCCTTTGACAAAAGCATTTTGAGCTTCATTTACCAGCAATCCCATTACTGATTTTATCCTGTTTGCTAATATTTTAGATATAAACTTGTAAAGACAGTTACAACAGGAGATAGGTCTGAAATCAGATGGTGTTTTAGGGCATGACACTTTAGGAATAAGTGTTATAGAAGTAGAATTTACCATACCCAATAATGCCAGATTTAAAGAACTCCTCAATGGCAAGAGTGACTTCATCTCCCACGATTGACCATGCTGATTTGAAGAAAGATACACCATATCCATCTGGACCAGGTGACTTATTCTCAGGCATGGAGAAGACTGCTTCTCTAATTTCTTCTTTGGAGATAGGTTTAGAAAGAATGTTGGCTTGAGAGACTGTCAAACAAGGACCAGATTTAATAATTTTCAAATCTGGATTTAAAGTACTAACCTCCTTTCCCATAAGATTCTTGTAATAAGATACAAATTCATTTGCAATATCATCACTATCAGTTAATCTTTGACCCAGATTGTTGTAGAGAACCATAATCCTGTTTTGATTCCTTTTCAGTTTAATCATTGAATGGAAAAATCTGGTACATTTGTCTCCTTTGATACTCCAGTTAATCCTGGATTTCTGCTGTAGGAAGGACAATTCACAATCAAGTAATCTATTGTAGACTGTTAAGCATTCTTTTTCTTTGTTGATAAAAGACTGACTGAGGGGATTAGTCTGAAGAGTTTCCTGTGCTTCCTCTAGAGCTTGTTTTGCCCTTGAAACTTGCTCACTAATGTTGTAGTAATGCCTCTTATTTAAATCCTTGAGAACACCCTTCAGATTCTTCAGTTTAGTGCACACAGAGTACATTTTGAACCCAGCAACTTCAGACTGCCAAATGCTAGCAACAGCAGGGAGAAAATTTTCATGTTTAGTCCACATATCAAAGAATTTAAAATGTCTTTTACCCTGTACACAATCCTCATAAACTGAAACAAGAGCTGGAGAATGATCAGAAAAGTTGGGGGTAAGGAATTCAACTTGACTAGAGTTGAAATTATTCAACCAAGCATCATTTACCAAGGCCCTGTCCAACCTGCACCAAATTCTTGAGATTGAGTCTTGTTTGTTACTCCAAGTATAAAAACTGCCTATAGTTTTCAAATGGTTAAGCTTGCAGTCAAAAATAAAATCTCTGAAATCATTTAGATCATTATCAGAGAGAGGAGAGCCTCCTAATTTCTCCTCATTACTGATCACTGAATTAAAGTCCCCACATAAAAGCCAAGGTGAGTTACCAACTGATTTATGTATATCCTTTAAATCAGCCCATAAGACCTTCCTGGCAATCATTTGATTAAAACCATAGATAGAAGAAATGACACCATCAAATCTCCCATCCAAGGATTTGACTGAGCATGTTATGGATTGGTCAGAGGAAGAGACCATATTAACATCTAAAATATTGGGATTCCATAAGATCAGAATTCTTGTTTTCCTGTCTTGACTAGAGTTGGATAGCCAATTCCAGCCATTTACCATTTTATGGACAGCTTTAGGAAGCTTACTAGCTATAATCTTTGTCTCCAGCAAAGCCAAGTAAGAGAGATGATATTGAGAAACAAATTGCTTCACCAAATGTTGCTTAGAGGACTTATTCAGCCCCCTAACATTCCAGAATGAGAAATTCATTATTGGAATAGAACCCCTCTATTGCTATTTGAGGGGTCAGTAACCAAGGTCTCTAGATGAGCAAAAGGGTTGCCAGGACTAAAACTCTTTTGCTTCTTCTTTTGAATTATAGACCATGACTTATCAGATGCACTAAGAGAATTCTGCACTTGCACAGGCTCAATGATACTTGAACCTCTATTAGCTTTAGTACCATTTGCATCTCCTTGCATATATAGAAGACCATGCTTAAAAAGTGGTAATTCAGGTTGCTGATGAGTAGAAAGCTGCCCAACATGTGTTACTTGCTCAATGTTCACCCCAGTTTCAAATCTATTATCTGACTGTGAAACATGCACAACATGCACAGATTCCTGTTCACTAGAGCCTCCAAATTCAACACTGCCACCAGCCTTCAAACCAACTTGCACAGATTCTTGTTTACCTTTTGAACTGCTATCAGCCTTAAGAACATGCACAACATGCACAGGCTCTTGCACTGTGGAATTCCCTGTATTTGCCTGTAAAACATTGTGTGTTGATAACTGATTTATATCCTCACCAACTTTAGTTGAAAGGGACTTTCCAGGAGCAATATTGTGCTTAGGTACCCATTTTTGGACTTTAGGATACCTTTTACAGAAAGATGTATCATGACCAACATTTTTACATATTTCACACCACCTAGGCTTGTATTCATAGATCACCTTTTGCTTGTAATGCTTCCCAGTTGGATCCTGAATTGTTATTTGATCAGGAAGAGGAGAGGGCATTGAAACTTCAACCAGAACTCTAGCATAGGCTAACCGCTGCCTGTTGGCAGTAAGTTTGTCAGTAGTGATGGGTTTGCCTATTACACTGGCAATCTTGCTGATACTTTTTCTGATTCCACAAATTCAATTTCAGTGCTGGTAGCTGGATCCATAAGGGGTAAATACACTCATCAGTTCTACCAATATCCTCACCAATAGACCAAGGCTTCAAGAGGATAGGTCTGGAGCCAATAAACCAAGGTCCCAAGCTAAGTATATCATTCATCTCCTCATTATTTTTGAATTTGAATAAAAAGAGACCAGCCTTAAGGAGACAAATTTCTGGAAAGTGAGGCCAAACTTTCCTAATATAATTCTCCATAGCTTTAAATCTAATGTTTAAACCCATCACCTGACCAATTAGAGAGAAATTCCACAATGAAGCACCCTCATTCCATTCTTCTTCATCAAAAACAACTTCATCTTTACTCACAGATTGCACAAAATTTAGAACCATACCACTGCCAGGTTTTCTATTATCTGAAAAAAGACTAGACCAGCTCTTGACAGGTTCTTGAAGAACTTGAGAAGAATCTTTGAGCTTTTCTTGATCATAAGATGGAACATTGACTTTGTCTAATGGAGGAAATTCAGCACTGGTATATTCTTTTAAGTCATTTTTTCTTTCCTTCAAACTCAAAGAAACCGATTCCTTATTCAAAAGAACTGATTTAACTTTTGGAGTTGAAATCAAAGAAGTAGTGGATTCCAATTCAGTTTCTTCAACCCAAGAAACTTTTCCAGAGGAAAGATTACAAGCTAGAGGAGACTTACAAAGATGACGATCTTGAAATCCTCTCAAAACAGAATCCGACCCAACCTGTCGATCTTGATCTTGAATTTCATTCAAATTCACAACAGGAGCAATTTGAACAGGATCATCTGAAGAATTTGAGAGAATTTCCGCCATTGATTTGCTTTTCTTGCCTCCTTTAGGACCAGTCGATCCCATGATCAAACTATCTTCATCTTCAAATCCAGCAGCTCCACTATCAGCTTGATCGTCAAACAAGGGAGAATTCGAGATCGGAGATCTCAAGCCAATGCCAAGGATCTTAACCCCTCTGCTCTTCTTCTTTTTCGCCATTGAAGCTCGGCGTGGGCGCAAGTTAGCAGGAGAAAAATCGCCTGCTAACGTGCACCATAACCGCCCCAACCGTTTTGCAAGGTCCTCTTCTTGTTAATTCACAAATAGAGAATGTTTTAAGTCATAGATATTTGATCAAAACTAATCCCAAACTAAACAAATCTGGGCAAAGCTAGGCAAAGAAGATATAGAGTTTTAGAGCTATCAGCAAGCTCTTACTTACATCATGATCCTAAATAAAACTAGAGTATAAGCAAAATAATTTGGGGAGTTCTTTATTTTAAAAAAACCATCACATAAGTCCTAATATGAAATTACCATTTTCGAGGAGTTCTTTATTTAAAAAAACTCTTCTAAATTGTTTTAAGAGTTTTTTTCCCCTAGAAGCCACTTAAAATAGGTTCATTATACAAAAACCATTTTTTATTTTCAATTTACACGTAAACCATCTTTAAAGTGAGCTTTTATTCCGGTCAAACACCTCTTAGTGGAATTCTCACTAAAAAAATAGAAAAAGCTTTAAAAAATGCACGTTTAAGGTACATGACTTGTATCCTAAGTAAACCAAAACATTAATAAAGTGAGTCATGTATCTTGAATGTGAGTTTTTTAAGAGCATTATTGGGTTTTTAGTGAAAATTTTAACTTGGGGTTGTTGATTGGAACAAAAACCAACTTTAAAGATAATTTACATATATAAATTAAAAATGGAAGATAATTTATGTACAATGATTAAATTTTAAAGATGGTTTTTAGGGGGGAAAAACCTTCATTTTAATTACAAAAGAAGAGAGAACATAGAAAAGGACATCAGAGAGTTTTGTAAATTGTAGTATAGATTATCTTGTCCCTTCCAGATCACCTCGCTCTTATCTCCCTCTCTTAAAAACCACCGAAGACTAAACGGCATTTAAATCCAACTATTTGCTAAAAGTTGTCACTTCTATATTTAACTAGTAGCGGTTATCGAATCGGATAATTAATAGAATCGTTTACATTAATTTGACTACATAATTCCACACGTCAATTACTTATGTAGTACGTATGCCAAAGAAACCAACTTTTATAAAAAGGTAGCCAATAGAGGAATCACATACCTAATCAAGTGGTTAATAGAAACCCAAACAATTCAGTTGCAGAGAAAGCCTCCCCACGGCTTACCTGAGTGGACCAGATGGCACCGCGTTAACATAAAAGAGGTAACATTAGTAACTAAATCTCCGAGTCTACATTCATTCTCAATCTGACTAGATTCTCATCTTTTTTTTTTTCTCAAGTCACTAAACTAAGCATTGGAGGGTCATTGGGACGTCCAGCCTCGATGTCTTCTAACGATTTGTTTACATTTGTAAGAGAAACACCAGCAGCAAATCCGTTGCCCCCGAAGAACTAAAAGCGCGTCAACAACAACCAAAAAAGTGTTGAAATCTAAAAGACAAAATGTATGTGGACATTACTTTGTATGTGGACTATTAACTTGGTGTCTTTTCATTAGCCCAATGTCATTTTATCTTTCATCGTGTATCTATAAATTGTACCATGTATGGAAATGGATGAAGGGGAATAAAAATCACAATTTCTCTTCTTCTCTTGTCTCTTGTCTCTTGTTTTCATTTCTTTAGTATATTACAATACGTTATCAGCACGAGTGGCTCTAGCCGGTTCGTGATCATCGGTTCGTAGTAATAGATTTTTAGGTGTACATCTTCTGCAAGGTAATAATACATTCGGCCTTTGTCTATTTACATAGTATCAAACTTTCCATCAAATGATTATGATTATATATATATATATATATATATATATAGGGAAAAATGAATCTAAGGTGACACCCTAGGCTCCCACCTAAGGACGCGGCCTAGAATCACATCATTTCCTTTTTTTTTTTACGATCCGCTCCGTTGAACTTGATCTACATGTTCTTAAACCCAAACGTACCAATTTTGGGGTGAACCCGTCGTGTTTTGATCATTCGTTGAGCCGTGTAAAAAGTTCTATTCATTCGAAACCGTTAAAATTGCAGCTAGTGGATAAAGGGTCACAACACAACGGGTGGATAGGGAATAGCGTGTCCACCAAAGTTTTTAACCACTCATATTGCCTAGGGATCCATATAT
>BQKN01064141.1:448038-462463 GCA_022839385.1 Asparagus kiusianus
TGCTTTTGTTAAGATAATTTGGAATTGTTCTAGACTTATTTTGCATGTTTTTGTAAGACAATTTCAAGTTCGTATGGGTTTGTTTAAATGATTATGTCTTTACCTTATTTTTGTTGTGCTTATATGAATATTTCATTTTTTTAAATAGCACGACAACTCTCGCATACAACCCATGGAGAAGGAGACTATCTTGTGCTTGGTAGATAGTGCTACCACACATACTATCCTGAAAGATAGAAATTTTTTCCAAACTTTGACTAAAAAACAAGGAAATGTAACCACCATTGCTAACGACAATGTGTTGATAGTAGGCTCCGGCAGAGCTTCACTAATACTTCCTATGGGTACAGAATTAATTATCAATGATGCATTATTATATCCAGAATCCAAACATACCCTTCTTAGTTTTAAAGATATTTGGTCTAATGGTTTTCATACTGAAACCGAAAATGACAATGGTGTTGAACAACTTATCATGACTCAGTCAATTAGATGTCGGAAGTAGGTTATAGAGAAGCTTCCATCTTTCTCCTCAGGGTTGTACTACACATATATCTGACCTAATACTAACCATGTTGCAAGGAGTTTAAAATTTAAAAACCCAAATTCATTTAAATTATGGCATGAGCGATTAGGTCATCCTGGGCAAAATATGATGCGTCGAATAATATTAAATTCAATTAGGCATAATATGCCAAGCAACAATGTCCTCTCATCGTTAAGCTATATTTGTGAGCCTTGTGCTAAAGGAAAACTAATAGTACGCCCTTCTCGTACTAAAGTGAATGTTGAATCTCCCATTTTCCTTCAAAGGATCCAAGGAGATATATGTGGACCCATTCATCCTGCATCCGGACTATTTAGATACTTTATGGTCTTGATTGATGCCTCTACTCGGTGGACACATGTTAATTTGTTATCCACCCGTAATAATGCCTTTGCTAAATTAATAGCAAAGATCATTGAATTACGAGCTCAATTTCCTGATTTTCCAATTAAATCTATTCGTATGAATAATGCTATCGAGTTCACATCCAAATCATTTGATGATTTTTGTATGGCATTGGGTATTAAAGTAGAGCATCTGGTTCTTTATGTCCACACTCAAAATGGTTTAGTAGAATTGTTAAGTAAGAGGATCAAATTAATTGCTAGGCCATTATTACAAAATTTAAAACTACCTATTTCTTGTTGGGGGCATGTCGTTTTACATGTTGCTGCGTTAATCCAAATCCGACCTACTGCATATCATGATTATTCCCCCTTACAACTAGTGCGTGGTAAAGAACCAAACATTTCCCATCTTCGTGTTTTTGGATGTACAGTTTATGTTCCAATATCACCACCCAAGCGTACCTCTATAGGCCCTTAGCGAAAGCTAGGTATATACATTAGTTATGAAACTCTATCAATTATAAAATACCTAGAGCCCATGATAGGGGGATCAATTTACTGCTCGGTACGCTGATTGCATATTTGATGAAGATCATTTCCCGACATTAGGGGGGAGATAAACACCAAAAATTAAATGAATTTTGGGAAATATCATGGTATGAAAAAGATCTTCAATATTTAGATCCACGTACTAGTTAGACTGAACTTAAAGTTCAGAAGATAATTAATTTGCAAAATTTGGCAAATAAGCTGCCAGACGCATTCACTGATCACAAAGGAGTGACCAAGTCCCATGTTCCTGCTGTAAATGCACCACAAAGATGGGAAATCTCACAGGGACTGAGTATATCGAATGATGCTCCACTACGCCAGAAGCGTGGGAGACCGATCAGTGTGAAAGATAAGAATCCGCGGCAAACTAAATATAATAAAGAAAGTCAGTCACTCCCAAAACCTCCTGAAGAGGATCGTCCTGAAGGCAAAAGCCCCAGTAAAATTACACGTGCACTTGATAATCATCGCACTGGGGTTGCGGTCGCGGAACAACCAAATCTCAATGTTATAGGAAGTGATGAAGATTTGGTGGATATAAACATAGAAGTAGCTACAAATTTTGTGAATACCGAAAAGACATATAATAGAAATATAACAGTTATCGATAACATATTTGCCTCCATGATTGCTCTTTCCATCTCCAATGATAATCTGGATCTAGAGCCTAAGTCAATAGCAGAGTGTCGGAAGCGCTCAGACTGGGAGAGATGGAAAGAAGCAATAGAGGTAGAGCTCGGCTCGCTAAATAAAAGAAAAGTATTCAGATCTGTAGTCCGTACACCTGATGATATTATCCCTGTAGGATATAACTGGGTCTTTGTACGAAAAAGAACAAGAATAATAAGGTGGTGAGATACAAAGCGAGATTAGTAGCTCAATGGTTTACGCAGAGACCCGGCATTGATTTTAATGAAACATATTCTCCGATTATGGATGGTATTATGTTTCGCTACTTAATATCAATGGCAGCAACAATGAATTTAGATATGCAGTTAATGGACGTCGTGACCGCATATTTATATAGGTCACTGGACGCTAATATTTATATGAAAGTCTCTGATGGACTTAAAATCCTTGAATTGAGAGAAAACGAGAATCACAACATGTATATCATTAAATTGCAAAGGTCGTTATACGGCTTGAAACAGTTAAGTAAAATGTGGTATAATCGACTGAGTGAGTTCCTCCTGAAGAAGAGATATGTAAATAATAACGTCTGCCCTTGTGTGTTTATAAAGAAATCCAAAAATGGTTTCTGTATCATCTTAGTCTATGTTGATGATATAAATATTATTAGAACGCACAAGGTGCTTACAGAAGCTAGCTCATGCCTAAAGACGGAGTTTGAAATGAAAGACTTGGGAAAAACCAAGTTTTGTCTCGGCCTGCAGATCGAGCATTTCCCAGAAGAAATTTTTCTACACCAATCGACCTACGTGAAAAAGGTTTTGAAAAGATTTTATATGGATAAATCTCATCCACTTAGCACACCAATGATCGTCCGGTCCCTCGAAGTGGATAAAGACTCATTTAGACCCAAAGAAGATAATGAAGAAATGTTAGGGCCAGAAGTTCTCTATCTGAGCGCCATTAGAGCACTCCTCTATCTCGCAAATTATACCAGGCCTGATATTACATTTGCGGTGAACTTGCTAGCAAGGTATAATGTTTCTCCTATAAGGAAGCATTGGAATGGCGTTAAACATATCCTTCGCTATCTTCAAGGTACAAAAGATCTTGGACTATTCTATAAAAGAAACCAAGATATGACATTGGTGGGCTATTCGAACGTTAGCTACATGTCTGATCCCCATAACGCCAGATCCCAGACTGATTATGTCTTTCTCTGTGGTGGTACTGTCGTTTCTTGGAGGTCTGTTAAGCAGACCATTGTGACTACTTCTTCTAACCAGTCAGAGATTATCGCTTTATATGAGGCTTCACGAGAATGTGTTTGGTTAAGATCGTTGATACGACACATTCGTGGCTCGTGTGGTCTAGCGAAAGACGATATTATCCCCACTATCCTTTATGAGGAAAATGCAGCTTGTGTTGCACAAATAAGAAGTGGATATGTAAAAGGAACCATGACAAAATATATTACGCCAAAATTCTTTTATCCACATGAGCTCCAAAAAAATGGCGAAATCACCATCGAAAAAGTTTGCTCAAGTGACAATCTTGCAGATTTGTTCACTAAATCTCTGCCTACATCAACTTATGAGAAATATGTTCACAATATTGGTATGCGCAGACTTGTAAGACTATTATCATCAGGGGGAGCGAATTTTCAATGTAATCCCGAAGATTGCGCCTTGAAGGACTATAGTTGTATTTTTTTCCTTTTGATAAGTTTTATCCCATAGGGTTTTCTTGGCCAAAGGTTTTTAATAAGGCAACTAATGTAACACAAGAATCTACTTATGTCGTGTACTCTTTTCCTTGACTAGTTTTTCTCCCACTGGGTTTTTCTAGCGAGGTTTTTAATGAGGCATTGACATCTCGAAGTAATGTCGAAAGGAGAGTGTTGAAATCTAAAAGACAAAATGTATGTGGATATTACTTTGTATGTGGACTATTAACTTGGTGTCTTTTCATTAGTCAAATGTCCTTTTATCTTCCATCATGTATTTATAAATTGTACCATGTATGGAAATAGATGAAGAGGAATAAAAATCATAATTTCTCTTCTTCTCTTATCTCTTGTTTTTATTTCTTTAGTATATTACAATAAAAAGAAGAAAAAATTGATCTCCGGCAAGTAAATTTTCATCATCTATTTTCTAGCCCGAAGAAAGTTGCAGTTTTTCTAATCGCTAGACGCACGTGGTCCTCATAATTAATATTTTACTATGCATTTCCACAGACCTTTTCCAGCTTGGATCATCGAGTTCTCTCTTCCTTTCTCTCAAGCCATCTAGAGAGCACGAGTACACAATTAAATAATAGGCATCAATTAAGACTTGCTTGCTCTAATATTTGGTAGATTTTATAAGAATATGTGAACCTCCAAACTTTCGAGAAAAACTTATGTAATACTTTGTTCGCTATTACCATTAAATATAAAAAGAAATTAAGCTATCAGTTCAATTATAATCATCCATGCTTCATTATGGTTATAATTTGTTTTGAGGAATATAAAAATCATTAAAATTCACCAGAATATGATGTCAGGTTTTTTTTCCTTTTCTTTTCTTTCTTTTTTTTTTTTGGAGAAAATATATGATGTCAGTTATATATATAAAACCAAATGACAATCTAGCTTTCTAGAAAAAAATATCTGAGAGCATGTTCACTATTAGGATCAAACAATAAAATGTCATTTTAGTGTTCGAATATGATTTGTTCTGAATGAAGTTCTATTCCATACAAGAAAAATGATTTGTTCTGAATGGAAATAACGGTAAGTGAATAAATAAGAGTATGATGTTAGTTATATATATATATATATGGGAATAAACAATGTTTGTAAGTGAGAAAATGATTAGTTTATAGACAAAATGATAGTAAAAAAGATTAAAATACAAATAAGATATAAATTCTAGGTCAAGATGCAATTAAGAAAGCATCTAGCATTTCCGCTCTACATCAATAACAAGGGATGTCAACTATCAAGTAACTTAATACTTTGTGTATTTGAATTGATGTGTGTGTAAAAACGGCGAATGAATTGAGTAAAAGAATTAAGAAAAATATGAAAAATAAGCAAGACAGACTCCACCACGCCCTGGTGTGGTGTCTGCCACACCCAAGTGGCAGGGTGTGGCAGAATCTGCCTTGTTTATCATGGGTGTGGTGTCTGCCACACCTTGGTATGGCAGAATCTGTCATGTTTATCATGGGTGTGGTGTGTGCCACACCAGGGTATGACAGACTTGTTTTTAGAATCCTAATCTGTTTGGGATTGTGTTTTATTATAAATAGAGCCACGTTTTTTAGGGTTTTCTATTAGTTAATTGGGTAGCTTGAAGGTGATTTTGAGCACAGAAAAGAGAGATCTTTCTGAGCAATTTGTTTAAGGGTTTAGTTTGAGAGGTTAGTTGAGTGATCTTGTAATCTCTACTGTGTACTCTCTTTCTCTATAGTGAAAACTTATCCCTTTTTGTCACGTGGACGTAGGCAATTTGCCGAACAACGTTAAACTTTTGTGTCATGAGTTGGTGCCATTATTTTGGATTGTTTTGGCTTTCTCTCTCGGCGTTTGTGTTTGTTCCGCCATGCACAACAAGTGGTATCAGAGCTCAGGTTACGCTTGGGCTATTTGGAGGAGTAGATCACTTTGGAAGTTCGTCTAGGGCTTCGTTTGGAGTTAAAAGTGGGGATCTTTTTGGTAAAAATTCTATCTTTTCTTAGTTTTGGATCTATTCTTCGTTTGTTCCGCTTTGGTTGTTGGTGCTCTGAGGAATTATGGCCGGGAAAGAAGGAGTTGTGGAGGGTACTTCAGGTGTGAAGACCGTCCAAAGTTTGAATATTCACTCTATGAAGGTAGATGTGAAGAAGTTTAATAGCACTAACAATTTTGTACTTTGGTGATGTGAAGTCTTGGATGCGCTCAACACGCAAAATTTAGAAGATACTTTGGAATTGGATGGCAAGCCAGATGATATTGATGAGAGGGTTTGGAAGAAGATAAATCGAACGGCGTGTGGTGTGATTAGGTCTTGTTTGACTCAAGATTTAAAGCATGATATGATCAATGAGACTTCAGCTAAGAAGATTTGGGAGATCCTTGAGAGCAAATATTTGACCAAGAGTGTGGAGAATCGCTTGCATTTGAAGAGGGTGTTTTATCGCTTCTAATTAAAGAAAGGAACCTCCATTGGTGATCACATGAACCACTACACGAAGCTTCTTGCGGATTTGGCGAATGTAGATGTTATGATTGAAGATGAGGACAATGCATTGTTGTTGTTAAGTTCCTTGTCTGATGAGGAATATGAAACTTTCGTCCTTACTCTTATCAATGGGAAAGCATCTCTTTCGTATAGTGAGGTCACCACTGCACTTGTGAACTATCAGCTTCAAAAGAAAGATAAGGAGTCTACAAGTAACATAGTAGCGGAGGCGTTGGTCGTGTCACGCCCCGCTTCCCAAAATACCAGGGAATCGGGACGCGAGCAAGCCCGCGACGTATTAGATTGAGAAGAAATATACTCTATTTTTTTCTTTTTTTTTCCTTTCTTCTCAACCTAATACGCTAAGCGTCTGGAAACAATATAATATACGAAGTCACAGGTCCCCGATCACACATAGCAAGAATATAAAGACAACCCAGAATAAAAATAGACATATCATCAATGGTAAATCATCCCAGACATAAAATATGGGTCAAACGTACCCTTATTACAATAACAGTTCAACTAGGAAATAAGAAATACATAGTCCATAATAAAAGGAAATAAAATAACTAAATCTATCATCAACTAAAGAAATACTATAAAAGAGTTCTAATGTTCATTAGCTACTACAGAAGAAAACTACTACGCTTCAGCTTGTCTTCTACTTCATCTGTAAGGCACTCCTACTGCGAATCTTCTGGCTCTTGTACTATCCCGAACTGAGGCTGTCCGTCTCCTAAATCTGACGTACACCCAGAAAACAGGAGTACGTCAGCGTGTGAAACACACGGCAAGATCCCCCAAGCCAGGAACAAATACAATAACGATATGATAATATGTACGTAATCAATGTGATAACAGAAATAAAAGTAGAACATGTGATGATAGAATAACAATAGAGGCATACAACTGGATTACTAATATTCAAACGAATCCAAAAATCAACCATGTAACAAGAACATGCAGGTAGCGATCAGAAACCATCCAAGCAGCAAGATCATACAACTAGATAGAATTAATACTTAAAAATCTACAACTCGAGACGTAGTACGTCGAGCGAAATAATCCAAACAAGGAAACCCTCATGTATATACCATATGCCTCAAATTGTAGATGATTAATTATTAATCCCGATCTAGGTATGGAAAGAAACATAACTGACCTATATCTCACAAGGATCAAAACTCATCCAAGTAACAATTCATGTAACTAGCCATCCTATAACAAGTCACTAGTCCAATCGTCTAACCCCAGTGCGTATCGGTTCACTGGCCTAACAAATTGACCCAGTGCGTATCGGTTCACTAGCCTATCAAACTAGCCCAGTGCGTATCGGTTCACTGGAGCGACCCTAGAGGATACATAAACAGTCACGTCTAATCACATGTACCAAGATTTCCCATTCCGGCTCTTCTTATTTTCTAAGCCAGCAACACACAAGCCTCTAAATCTTATTCATGTCACATAGATCACTATAGTCATAAACTCCTAACGATTCTCAATTATAATAAAGAATGATAAATGCCATAAATACTAATTAACAGTGTCGTGGATCATGAACAAGAATCATGAACAACTACTAATAACAGTACAAAATAAAACTACATCTATCAAATAAATATACATGAAATATCGAAATTTCCAATCATCATGCTCATAAATTAATTAATTCAAACATAAATCCTTTTAATTTATTTCTCATAAATTATTCAAAAAAATAACCTTTTAAATATATTATTATTATTATATATTATTCCATATGAACAGTAACTGTTTTATCTTTTCTTTTTAATTATTCTAATTTTCTTTTTCGATAACAACTCTTAAAATTTATCTAGCTTTCAAAATGCAAGCTTGTCATTTTATATTTATCATTTCACAAGTAATCTACCACAATAATACTTAACAACATTCATCATCATCCCACGCATAATATCATAATCTAAACAACATATATAATAAATAATATAGAAATTGTAATGGTAACGAGGTGTTGAGGGATCTTGCTTACGGAACGGTGCGGATCTGTCGAGCGGCTGCCGGCGAGGAGGAACGACGGTTCTGTCGGGCGGTTGCCGGCGAGGAGGAGGCGTTCGACGGCGTGGACGCGGGGTTCGACGACGCGTCGGGAGAGGAGGCTCGCCGCAGGTTGGATGGCCGCGCGGCGTGAGCGGCGAAGTTTACGAGCTCGGAGCGGCGGTCGTCGGGGAACAACGGCGAAGTCGGGGAAGAGATGAAGAGAGAGAGGAGAGAGATGGTGAGGGAGAGAGAGAGATCTGGTTGTGAGAAAGAGAGAGAGAGAGCTCAGAGAGGGTACGGTCATGGAGAGGAAAGGAATGAAATCGTGATTATAAGAGAGGAATCAACGTGATTATGAGTTGGATTTGAACACGGTTAAGAGAGAAAAGGAAAGGTTAAGGGGGAAATTGAGGAGGAAATCACGGAGAAGATGGGGGATGCGGAATTTAGTGAGGGAATCAGGAAAGAGAGAGAGAATGAAGATAGAGGGTAGGCGGCTGTGGATGTTCACATGAAAAAAGAAAATAATATCTATACATATGGTTAGATTAGGGCTTTAACGAAACTAAATTAAAATAAATAATTATCGATATTTTAAAATCAAAATAATTACGGAATAATTATCTATAATTAAAAACGTACATGTTGTGCTATTACAACAGTTGATACGAAATAATCAAAAAATACCCATATTGTATAATTAAACAAGAATAAATAATAATAAATATATATTTACTTATATTTAAAATCAAATAATTATGGGATAATTATATACACAGTAAAACGTACTAGTTATACTAATACGACAGATAATATGTAACAGTTGAAATAATACAACAAATTATATACAGAAATACATAATTAATAATACAAAGTATTATACAAAATAATACGTAATAATATTAACAATACAACATATTATTTAAAATAATACGTAATAGTACCGGTAACGTAACAAATTAATTCTAGAAAATTTTACTGCACGAAATAAATTTATAAATATTAAAACCATTTAAATAAATATAATTTTGGTTTTTAAATAGTAGAAAATTATAGGGAATCAAGAAAAATACAATTACTCTTTTAAAAATAATAATTAAACATTTTAAAATACCAAAATATTATTTTAACTAGTATCAAAATTCATGGTCCTTACAGGTCGCAAGAGGGAAGAATCCAAATCGAAAGAATTAGAAGTTACAGTCTAGAGTAGGGCATCCTATAGTTGGAAAAGATCAGTGTGCTTGGTACGAGGAGACTGGTCATTGGAAGAAAGATTGTCCAAAGCTCGACGAATGGATGAAGAATAAGCAGAAGGGAAAAGGGAAGCAACCATCATTAGAAGCAAACATCGTTATATCGGATGGTAATATTTCTGATACTTCTATTTATTCGTTTTCTATTAGTCCTACATGTAGCTATTCGGAGGAATCCGAGTGGATGTTGGATAGTGGTGCGACCTATTATGTGTGCCCTAGAAAGGAATGGTTCTCCAGTTTTGAGAAGCTGGATAGTGGTATGGTGTACATGGGTGACAATCGTGCATGCCAGATCCTTAGGATAGAAAGAATTTGCATCAAGATGTTTGACGGGGCAGTTAGGGAGTTATATGGTGTAAGATATGTTCCTTCCTTGAGGAAAAACTTGATCTCAATTGGAGCTTTGGTTAGAGAGGGTCTGAAGGTTCGTGTTGAGGACATGGTTCTCGAGATCATGGAAGACTCTTTGATTATGATGAAGGACGTCAGGAGGAATAACTTGTACTATTTGATTGGAAGTTCGGTAACAGGTAGAGAGCTGGCGACTTTTGTTGATTCGACTAGACTGCGGCATTTGGAGCTTAGTCATTCCAGTATTAATTTGGAGATGGGTGCACAGACCTATAATTTAAAGTCCAGTGAACACTTTGATGTGAGCAAGAAGACCAATGTGAAGTTTGGCACCTCTATTCACCGCACTAAGGGTCTTTTAGGTGGAGTTCACACGAATGTTTGGGGGCCTTTCAAGGAGGCATCATTAGGAGGTAATAGATGTTTGGTTTCCTTTGTTGGTGGCTGTTCTAGGTGTGTTTGGGTTGCAACCAAATCCCCTTTGGATAAAGTCCTAGTAGTCTCCAACAGATTGAAGAAGTGTGAGATTGGCAGAAAGGTGAAGGTACTTCATTCTGATTTTGGTGGGAGGTACAAGAGGGACCTGTTTTTACATTCAAGCTGAGCTCACGGCATTTTGAGATACTTCGGTAGAAAGGAAATCTTGGGACAACAAGATGAGATGGCAGATTTGGTGAGTTGTTCCTTGCTGGAAGAGGACTGACGTTTGATATCGAGCATTGATTCTGGTGTTGAGGTTTTGACATATTTGGGTCATCTTGGTCATAAGTTGTTGACTACTACGATTGGAGGTAAAACTCCATTAGATGTTTGGTCTGGTAGTGTCACTTCGCTTGAGGCTTCGATGAGGGAGCTAATTGACTCTCAGCAGGTAGAGAGTTTTGGACAGACCTTAGATATATCGCAACCGGTGGAGAGTAATGCTACTCTATATTAGGTGAAAATTACTCCACATACTCCAGATCATTCTGCATTGTTTGGGATTCCAGCTGAGGTGACATAGTTAGGGGATCATTTGAATTTGGGTACAGATGATGAGTTGGTTGATTTGAATACAGCTGGTGGATATGATTTGGATACGGCCATTGGTTCAGCTCAGGTGGAGGTGATTTGTTTCACTTTGGTGCCATTGGGAGCGTCATCAGTTGTAGATCCATTGGTGATGTCGGTGAAGAGTTGCAAACTTTTCTATTTGATTGAGGGCCTTTGGAGGCCGTCTGATGAACTACGAGCGGCTTGAACCCTTTGGAGAGGGGGTATGTAGGCAGTCAATTTGATGCAGCCGGTTTGGTGAGTTGATACCGATATTTGGAGAGTGTTCGCATTCTCGTTTGGGTCTTGACTTGTTATGGATTGAGTCCATTGTCGTGGTTTTGTTCCACTTCGTACTGGACGTAACAAGTGAGACGTTTGATTTGGTTAGTGTTAGCTCAGTTTTGGAAAAACTTCGCCGAGGTGGAGAATTGTGAAAACGGCAAAGGAATTGAGGAAAAGAATTGAGAAAAACGTGAAAAATAAGTAAGAAAGACTCCACCACACCCTGGTGTGATGTCTGCCATACCCAGATGGTAGGGTGTGGTAGAATCTGTTCTGTTTGTCATGGGTGTGGTGTCTGCCACACCCTGATGTGGCAGAATCTGCCCTGTTTGTTATGGGTGTGGTGTGTGCCACACCAGGATGTGGTAGACTCGTTTTTAGAATCCTAATCTATTTAGGATTATGTTGTATTATAAATAGAACCACGTTTTTTAGGGTTTTCTATTGATTGATTGGGTAGCTTGAATGTGATTTTGAGCACAGAAAAGAGAGATCTTTCTAAGTAATTTTTTGAGGATTTAGTTTAAGAGATTTGTCTGAGAGGTTATTGATCTTGTAATCTCTACTTTATAATCTCTTTCTTTATAGTGGAAACCCATCCCTTTTTGCCCCGTGGACATAGGCAATTTGCCGAACCACGTTAAACTTTTGTGCTTGAGGTAGTGCCGTTATTTTGGATTATATTGGTTTTCTCTCTCGGCGTTTGTGTTTGCTCCGTCGCGCACAACAATATATATATATATATATATATATATATATATATATATATATCATTCTAATGCACCGTTAATCTTATCATATCATACTCCCTTTAAAAGTACGAGTTCAGAAAAATCTTTCGGTAGACAAAAATTCCCTTGGGATTCAAATACTAATACATTAAGTAAGATTAAGTTGATAATTTGATGAATTCTTATTAGATATACATATTATGAAGATAAGGGTACAAAGCAAATCTCACAATTTAAAGGTTAGAGAAAGCTTAAATTTCAACTATATTTATTGTTCGGTTCTTTCGGCCAATCATTCAAAATCTGGAATTTCAATAGATTATAGCCCGTCGAAGTTTATTAGGATGTTGACGTGAGTTGGTCTACATAAAAGAGCAAACTCAATAGCCAAGCCTAGCCAATCTAAATAAAATCTGTACATAAAAAGTTTTCGAAGACCAAATCCTCTCACGGCCAGGGGAAAAAAGATAATTAGCCAATCTTCTTTCTAGAGTAATTAGTTTTAAAGTTTAATTATATTATTATTATTATTTAAATAGAACTCTATTTATAATTGTTATCCTCTCACATGCAACATGGCATACCAATATATATAAGCTAAGAAATTACAATAATTTTCATAGCACATTCATTTCCTTCAACATGTATGTGCCTTTGTTATTTTCTTCTTATTAGATTAGATTAGATTAGATTATTTTAAAGTAATTAATTATATTATATGTTTGATATTTTTTCCATAGTAAGAAATAATAACAATTTTCACAGCACTTTAATCTCCTTCAATATGTATGTGCATTTGTTATTAAAATTTTATGATATTAGATTATTAGATTAGACTTTTTAAAAATTTTGAATTATTCTCAAGCGATTAAATCCATTGATGGGTAATTTTGCAACACATGTCAGCCACATCTTTGCAAATGAGTGGTGCAAATGTTATATACACATAAGTAGAGTTATCATAAGCTACACACAGAGCATACTTTAAGAAAAGTTCAGTTTTTTTACTTATTATTAATTTATCTTCTTCTACAAGCTCATGTATATATATTAGAAAATCATTGCAGAGAAAGAAGAGGTAATTTCTAACTCTATTCAAGTAATAAATTAGAAAATAAAAAAAATCATATATATGAAATTAAACTTTATTCTCATTGAAATAGAAAAATAATCAGAGTCCATATTTCTAAAAATTTGTGTTGAACATCAGAAAGACATTCAAATTCCTCGTAAAGTTAGATGAGAAGACAAAAAATGAACGAGAGAAGGAAACATAATAACATAAGAAATCCAACTCCAACATGATATCACAATCGATGTAGATAATGAAAACGCTACTCTAGAATTACCCAAGAAAAAGATAGAGGTGTAGAAAGATTGATCTCGGCTCACAAATAAATTATGAAACAAAAAGAATAAATGATAATATTTTTTACATCTTATATTATAACTTAATTATTTGAGTAAAATTAAGAATTTTGAGAAGGGATTTTCATACAGAATTTTTAGTATTTTTGTACGCTTATGTGATTGCTTTTTTCATATAAAATTATACTGTAGTTATCATTAATCTTTAGTTTTTGTCTTTCTATTATTTTAAGTCTATCAAATAGTGTAGGCTGAGAACTCATATATATGTATGTATGTGTGTATATATCATGTTTGTCGTACTTCTTTTTTTATTTGCTATTGAGATTGTTTATTATAAAATATGAGCTCATAATATCCAAATGTGTTGTGCGATTTTATTTTCAATGCAATAAGAAATTTGGTTTCTTTTTTGCTAGAACTATAATTCATAATGATATTGTTATTCATGCTTGACTCCATATTATAGCTTGGCATTAGTAAGAGTTTGGAATATGACGTGTAGTATCAATTTAACTTGTCTTCTTTTACTATTCTGCTTGAAGATATTAATATGTCAATTGTTATCTTTTTCTTAGGGAATCAATTAAGATGTCCTAGATAAGGACATTGATCACCGTTTAGCATAAAAATCCATTTCATCGATTTTTTAATAATGTTTAAATAAAAATTAAAGCAAATCTAATAATCCAATTACAGATTTGAACTAAAAAAACTGACTTATTTATATTAATGAAATAAATAAAAATAAGATAATTTGAAATTTAACCACGTACAATGCACGTGCATAAAAACTAGTACTATTAGAAAAGTGTGTTGGATGTTAAAACATTTTCTTCTCTGCACACATGCATACATCCATGAAACATATACATGCATGCATAAATCATAACCCTTCAAATTAAACACATGCTTACATATGTATACATACATGCATAAACTAAACCCCTCCAAATTCTTCTCATAACCTCTAATCTTATTAGATCATATCACATTAATTAAATACTTTCAAAATATAATATAACTATTATTTACTATAGTTAGATTTTTTTTGTACTAAACTATATATATATATATATATATATATATATAT
>BQKN01064141.1:483840-500827 GCA_022839385.1 Asparagus kiusianus
TACATGACATCTCAGTACCTTCGGAGTGCCAGTTGTACCACTTGTATAGCAGATGGTTGCAACATCTTCGGGTTTTGGAGGGGAAAATGGTTGGAGATTATTATAACCCTATATGAATGCAAAATGATAATTGGCAGAAAAATAATTATATAATGAAGATAAGATGAAGCAAAAACTCTAATTTAAGAGTAATGTTAAAATAATATTATCACAAATAAAAAGCAAGCTAAAATCATCAGGTACAGAGAAAATGCAACTATCAACAGCAGTAAACTCGACATCAAAATATCAGTACAAAAGCTTATACTTGTTCACAAGATGAACAATTACAGTGACAGCTTAAAGTTAACCTTCCATATAACATGAGATTGCAATCAAAATACATTATTTTTAATGCTAGTAAAAAAAACTTAACAAAAATAAACACTGTAATAAAAAGTCATATATCATATAACAGTCTTATCATATATCATATAACAGTCTATGGAGTTGAATGTAAAATTTGGAAAAAAACTTCCAGTGAAATGTCAACTGCAATAAAGATCTAGTTTCATTAATAGTGAACAAAATCATATCAGATATTAAGCCCCGATATGGAAGTTATAATTTGCATTCACTAACAAAACCAAAATGAAATCAACATTCAAGTTAATCCATATACGTTGTCCATGTTTGACTTGATTTTTTTATTTTTTTTATTTTTTTTACAATTCCTTTCCATACAATTTCGTCCACCACAGCTACCAATATGTTAACTAAAGCTAGGGCATCTGCGAGGACAAAGGAGATAAACTAGACAAATATAAATAGAACCCTTGCAAGCTGGCCAATGATATAAGGAGAAGCCAGCAGAAAGTTTTCCTTCTCTCATCATTTTCGGGTGAAAGTTTGCACTCCGCCGTAATATTGATCAGATAATCACTTCAATGCTGTCTTTTTTTAGGAATAACATCGGTGACCACCAGTGCTGACCATTAATGCTACCTTCATTAAAGCCAAACTGGAAGTCATTTCTACACTTTTACTTCCACATCATCTACACTTTTCTAACCCAAGAAGCTAATAAGCATTAATACATTCTCCATTTCCTGACTACCTCGCATCCTTTTAAATCATACATTTTACTTGTAGAACCAAGTTGACACCAGAACTGCATAAACCAAGGGGACAATTCTCCCAGCAGCTTTGTCTCAGTTTTACTTGTAGCTTTCTGTCAGCAAACGCACCAGCAACCTTCCTCGCCAACCATCGGTTCCTTTAAGTCATTAGAATATCACCACAGTCTCAGTGACACCACTTCCATCTAAAAAGGATCCGATCAATGAGTTGATCGTGTCACTCAGGATTCAAAATGTGACCCAGTTTTAACTTATGTCAATCCGATACTGGAAAGTCTAATTATTTCATCTTCATCATTGAATGGCATACCTTCACTCTTGAAGTACATAGAAATTCAAGAAAAAGGGGAAAGGATGTCGAACAAAACACCACCTTCATATACATAGATCTCACTGCAAGAAAATTGCTCCATTATTTCTTGCATGTTTTACTCTTGAGCTCATTTTAACACCAAAAATTGGTTGAGACAGGCTGTGGGTACTTCATCAGGTTGACTTCTCAAGTGGATTCAAACCTCAGATTCCTAATGTGCATGTTTTAAGATACAATGCAAGCCGAAAGTTTATCCATCAGCATTCGAGGTTCGATAATTATGTCTATGTTTTACACATGGCAGGCACCACTATGTTTGACAGTTGTGTTTCAAATCTGAGTGTGAGTGGAGTGGCATGGTCCCAGTATCACTTTGTTAAAAGTGAAATTTGCACAAACCAATTTTAAGAGCTCTTAAGTTGGGACTAGGCGTCAGCAACATTCCACCAACCATGTTTACAGCAAGTCTAAGTTTTAATATGATCAATACATGTCATCTACTTAAAGCCAGAGGATTATGGAATAATATGACGATACTTGGGATACAATCATGACTTCATCAAAGCTAACTACCATCTTTGCAGTACTTGAATGTTTAACAACTTTCAACGTTTATATAACTTTTTAACCCGGTAACCCGAGAAACAGCATAGATTTAGGATTTTTTTTCTTACAAGCTGAACTTGAACCAGGACCAAAAATAAGAAAATAAAAATCAATCATATTAAGTGTCGTTACCCATTGACATCTAACTAGAGCATTAAGCTTAACAAACAAATATCATAAAGCACATTGAATCTGAACAGCGCTTCTCGAAATTGCAAATATTTCCAATAGTTCTTCGTCAATCAAAAAGTGAGAGCACATGCAAACAGAAAGGTGGGATGTTGACATATTGTAAGTTCAATCAAAGGTTCAACCGCGCAGAAACTGATTTGTGGTAATTGGCTGATATCACAAATGCTATAATAAAGGCTTATGCTTATGCATATCAAGCAAAATTAACATTAAAAAAGTAGCAAGACATGTGTTGCATCTCCCACATGTTTCCATTCATATGTAGTTTGCAGAAGAACAGTGAAACTTTGGCAAATCAAATTGACTTACTTGATCATGTAGCTTTGAGTACGTAATTATCTTCACATCAGGTGAGGGGACCGATGGAATATTATCTTCAATTCCTCCAACAACCTGTTGTTAATGTGAAAAGGACAGATAAACATTGAAAATTCCTGAGTGAACAATTAACATACTAAGAGCAATTTGTTTAGAGTTTTCTCACCACTATCATTCGTACAGTTGGCATCTGACTTAAGAAGCTTAATATCTGCACCAAAAGAAAATTTAGTATATAACCAAGGTTAAAACTAATAGACGTAAAGCTAAAGAGCATAAAAAAAGAAAATATAAGTTCATGTGGCTAAAAAGTTATTTCTCAATTTCAATGTTTATTTAGCAGAGTATAACATAGACTCAAATGGACTTGTATAGAAAGCTGATAGTTGGTAAGGGGTGGAAACAACCCAAATAATTACATAGTACATTGAATTTTTGTTCGCATTTGATTCAAAAGTTTACTTAAAAGTAAACGAATATATTTTAGTATTTGGTTCATAAACGAATAGAATTTAACATGATGTACATTGAATACGCTTAACTAAATCAAAGTCGAATAATGTTTAAGAATTCTAACACAAACTCAATTACCCAAAATCTAACCGAATTTGAATAGCAGAGTATTCAATTTGATTTGGTTCAATTCCATCCCTAACTGCCACTAAGAGTTCTTCCTCTAAATTTTTATGTTTTCCTAATGTCATTCAGTTGACTTTCTCACACACACCCAACTCTAAATATGTGTCTGAACCCCCTCGCCGGCACACATAAAAGTTTTTTATCAATAACTCAAACTTTTTAGAGTCTCTGCAATTGAAAACACAACTCCAGGTCAAAAAATCCAACTTCGTCGCGTCGTTCTCTCAAACCTATTTGTACTCAAATCGATTAGGAACTCAAACTTAATAAATGATACATAGATATCAGACTAGGTACTTCACATACTATTGTTTCCCTCCCTCGATGTCTATTCACAGATCCCCAGTTCACCACATTCAGAATATTCAAAAATCTGCTTTTAAAATATCAAATTCTAGACAAAGTTTCTAAAGATTATTATTTATATGCAAAGTTACACGAATACGGTTACAGGTGTAGGGGACATGGCAAATTTGTAAAAAAGTAGGGTACGGGAACATGGCTACACATACATGAATATATAATAATAATGTACATGAGATCAATATTTTTTTATTTCATGTGCTATGAAATAAAGTTCCTATAACACTTATAATGAGATCCGAATAGGGGCTCCAATCCAAAAGTAGATGGCTCTCAAATGTGATGTCTTTAACACCCATCCGAATCCGATCGGAAAGTACGAGGCTCTTGATTTTGTGAACTTTGGCGGGTACTCGAATCTGATCAAGATCTGAAAGTAGGAGTGGGTAATATTTTAAGTCTTCGATAACTTTCTAGAGACGTGTTCAAATATGCTAATGAGGCAATTATTGTACAGCTTTAATGGAGCTTCACCGGAAGAGAAGATCATCGAGTGCTTAGCAAGGAGATGTAACTCATTGAAGGCTCATCGAAAGAGACCCGACGATGAAGATAATCAAGAAAATCTCTAGAGCTCATCGGAGGTCGTAATCGGGATTCGTAGTAAAATTCAAAGGATTACGGCGTCATCGGAGGGGGCGGGTAATGTCGGAAGGCTTCGTGGTGAAGTTTTGTTCATTACATGTACTGTTCACCTAAACATTAACTTTTCCTATTGTATTTAAAAAAAAGGATTAGAATTTATGGAATTTTCAGACGAAGGGCTAGAATTGAAGAGGATGGTAAATAGATGGATGAGGTTAAAGAAAGAGATGACTTTGGGATAATAGGTTCACACCCTAAGAGAGACAATTCACATGCCAAAAAACACTTCACATGCTCAAGAGTGATTTATCACAACTCAAACTTTTATTAATTATATAATGGTCTGCCTTCTGAGGAGGCTTACAACATTATCTATATAAAATGATAATAACTACCATGACAAATCAAACCCCTACATCAACTCTTGAATCCATCAAAGAAAGAAACTGAAATAAAATCTCTATCAAATAAAATCACTAAGATCCTAAAAATCCTAACATCCTATCTTAAGGAAATCCTACTTAAAAATAAAGATACATCAAATATTACTAATGGTGTATTTGGCATCACTACAAAACTTGTTTTAGGTGCATACAATCTTGGTCCAAAATGCTCATTTTAGTTTGGCAAAATTTGGCTTCAATAGAACTAGTTTCCCTACTTCAAAATGTAGCCCCTAAGTTAGTTCTTTTGTGGAACAACCTTATTTGGTTCAACTCTGGTCTGATTAAGAAAATCAACTCCAGACCCACTTCTATTTTAAAGTTGCCAAAGACACCCTAAAATAAAAAATATTCTAATAGATCTTAGAATGTTTTAATGGATGATCCACGATTGTCATGCGTCAAGTTACATATTTCTTTTATAATGTAGATTTACAAATTAGGAGATTGCTAGTTTTTAAACTTGATATTCAAAAACCTTCATAATCATAGTTTTAAACTGGGAATGAGCTGAAACGAACTCAATTTATGTCTGACGTGTTTCAAGTTTTGCATGTGAAGTGTAGGCTATACGTCCATGAATGAAGTGTATACGAGTGTTTTGAATTACAACATGTATTATGGAATTAAAACGAACCCAACTAGTGTCAGGCAAGTAAGGTCTCTATCTGAACACCCTATAAAAAGGAGCAATCTATATCATTCAGGGGTGGTTAGCGAGTTAGTTTGTGAATTAATATTCTTCTATTTATAGTGTAGATCACTCTCCTATATGGGTGGTTCTGATAGGATCGCTACAGTGAGGCCTAGGCACATTTCTTTTTTGTTAAACTAGAGGTGAACAAGATTTTGCTGAAGGTTAGAAGAGGTAGAGGTGTTCAAAAAGTCAATGAAGGAGGCTAGAGAGGCATGAGGACGTGGAGGTGACAATAGAGAAATTCATACCACGACTTAAGCTTTGAAGTCTGAATAACAACTCCTGCTTCCTTAGGCGCTCAAAAGACCAAGGAAGAAGGTCTAAGTACTGTCTAGGCCAAAAAAGGAGCCTTTACGACATTGTAGACGCTTATTAAAACTATGCGGCAAACAAGAACCGGCGATCATCCAAAGGAGAACAATGATGATCAGCTGAAAGTAGTGAACGGAGAATGACCGGTAACTTTTTTCAGATTTTTTACCCTTGCTTAATAATAGCTATATTTTGTTTAAGTTATTGTTTTTGGTGGTTAAACATTAATTGGTCTTATATTTGTTTTGAGTTACTTTTTTTATAATATGAAGTTATGAACTTATGGTACTTTAGAGACGAATGAGTTCTTTCGTTATCTGCCTGTTGTTTCTTCTGATTTGGCTTCTTCATTCGTCATTTATTTTAAATTTTTTATAATGAATTTGATCTACTTTATGATGGTAATTTGATCAATGAAGTCAATTCTTTTTTTCATAATAAGTTGTTGCTTATCATACTTTTTATGTTTTTCAATAGTCTTGCAATTTGTTGTTGCTGATCATAGTTTGATCCTGTGATACATGACTTATGGTTCCCTCTTTCTCTCGATTTCCTACCTACATGCTAGCTTGCCCACAATTGATTCCCCATGCATATATTAGATATTTGAGGTCCACGTGAACGAAAAGGAATTTGATTCGTTTGGTAGATATTTGCTTTGTCTAGGGTCTGAGATTCAATTTTGGAATATATTGGATTTTATGAACATTATGTTTGCGGTGGGGCCGGTGGGCACTTCAGTGAGATGCACGCATTACTTTGTACCTCGCACATGGTGGCACAGTGCAAGCAAAGGAACTTTGTGCCCCACACTACGCCTTGTTCCTTGATAACACTAACCCTACCATATAAGTGTACTCTAGTGGACAGGCAAATTGTGATCCTAAAGACTTAAAATAATAGGAAGTATTTGGCAACTTCCTAATATCCAGGTTAGTAGAGCTTAACCTGGTTAAGGGGTCAAAATGTTGTTTGGGCAAAAATGGACTAACTCTAAACTGTTGGTTTTTTTAGTTCAAATTTGAGCACTTATCCAGGATAGGATTGTTCCACCCCTTACCTGGTTCACAACCAACTGGTTAAGGTATTAACCTGGTTAAGGGGCAAGTAGCCAAACAAACCCATAGGCTCTTAAGTTATCCCAGTCATAAAATAAAGAAACAGAAGGAACAACAAACGAGGGATCAAGAACTTACAGTGCTCAGTGTTTGCGGTACACAGAAGATAACATGTACAGCAGCATGATTCACAATATAGCTAACAGCATCAGGCCCTGAAAATATCACAATTCCAGTACTCAAAGATACAGAAAGAGAATGCAATGATATTCACAATTATCTCATAAATAACGACATACCAAGAGTGTCATATAGTGGCACTGATACATAAGAGAACGCAGAGCAGGCATGATCCACTACAATCCATTCAGGTCTGTTTATAAAATAAAGTCCTATAGAGGCGCCCTGCTCCATGTGAAACAACAAAAAAAAATATGCCTTAGTGGAAAAAAGAAGCTTGATTATACATAATCTCTTTTTGTATTTATCATTCTAAACAAACAGTAAAACACAGTTGTCAATATGGACTGACTTCATTTCAACCTGAACCTCAGGTACACGGTTGAAAGAAAAAGAGACATAAAGAAACAAAAAGGCACTAAACTATATGACTCACTTTAGGTATACCATGATATATTAAGCCTGAACCTACCGCTGAACGGGATGTACCAGTTTCTCCATAAGTCATCCATTTGTACCTTCAAGGGTGATAAACACAGAAATATATGACCAAAAGTATTCAGAATCATGAATTCGGAAATAACAGAAGAATAGGAAGAATTAGTTCCTTACTCTCCAACAGTACCATCTGGACGTACTCTGGTCCCCAAAAATTTGTAGTCACGAAAAGTATCAACTGCGTATCTAGTTAATCGAGTGCACAGTAAAGATAAGTTAGCATAATAGAAAGCAAGATCCTTGCATCACAGAAAGCCCAAGCCTTTGGAAGAAAAATGCAAGTCTGAGAATATATGATCCATATTAGTGAAAACAATCGAAAACCAAACCACCGATAGTGACACAAAAGCGGATGCGATCATGCAAAATCTGTATGATCAATGGACTTGACCAATGCCACAGACAACAAAGGAAAGTACTATTAACTACATAATTTCACTAAAAGACAAATCTAAGAAGAGATTAAGTCAATGGTCCTTAAATTGAACTCATGACCACCAGATAGTAAATCACAGTAGAAGGTGGTTTATATTGACAAAAGATACTCACTCAAAGTTATCATGTAAAGTTGCAATGTCAGGCTGTTGTGGGTATCTAGCAACAAGCTAAAGGTGAGTGTGCAGATCTGATCAAACAGGAAAAGATTTAATACGCAGTTACAGAAAAATGTACAGGCAAAACATATAGCTGCTTACCTGTATACATTCCACTTCCCATTTTGCAGCTTTTCTGGAAGACTAACACTATAACCCTGCCCTGCACAAAATTTGAATAACCAGTGATTCCTGAATTCTGGTGCTGGTGAGATCATGACAGTGGCTACTGGTGACATTTACTTCAAGACTGCAAAGACCTTATTTCATACGTTTTAAAAATGCCAGGTCTAATGGTCCTTGATTACATGAAAAACGACACTTAGATCAGGCACTTCTGGTGTCACTTTCTACAATGAGTAATCCAATCTAATAAGTCACAGCTTCCAAGACATCGAATAAATATACACTTGATGATCATTACTGTTAAAAATAAAGGTCATAGCTTGGTCATATCATTTAGGGATAAGAAACCATTTGGATCTTTGTCATAATATCTGCCTTATAGATGAATGTCATTCTCTAGCAAATCAAAAAAAAAAAACTAACTCTATCTGGATTCTGTCAAGAAGGGAATTTGGAGATTGCTCCTCGGTACAGTGGGCTTAATCGATACGACCAAAAGGGCACTCGCTTAGCAAACAGGTTTTCCATCACAATTCATCACAAAGCCCTCTTATACTCACGTTAGGAGTGTCAATGGATTGAGTGATTTTTCCGCATTTTTGTACCGGAACCAAGTTCCAGGTGGGTTTTTCAGAGCAAAACCCACCCATCGTTCCAGATAGCTTTAGATGCCAGGTTGGATTTTTCAATTTTGTATAGCGGAACATACGGCCAAGATTAAGGCTTGGGTTAGACATAGACTATAGATCTTTTTTTTTTAATCCTCAAGGCTCTACCACTATGATTCTTAATGTACAATTAACAAAAGGTTATATTAAGGATATATAATGTTGCTAAAAATCACGTTTTGTGTCAGCAAAATAATCAAAAGAAGAAGGATCAATGACGAAGCATGTAAATATAATACACTTCTTAAACGGCATAGCCACAAACATAACAATAGATACTTCTTTTAAGAGGCCTAGCATAAAATTATCCCAAAACAGCTAAACAATCAACAAGAAAGAGAAATTGGCAAAGTAAAGGTGGTATAAAGAATTTAGGTTTCATGTCGGTAAAAGTCATCTCACCTCTCAATCTAATAAATCTTGATCAAGAAAATTCAATCTTCAAAGTCTAAGGAACTCGTCCTCCAAGCTCAATAAAGTGCCGCTCATTATACTAAATAAGGGCCAAAATTTGGGTTCTGCATCAGCAAAATACTTAACAACAACTACAAAGCCTTCATGCCAAATTTTTTATCCCAAATTTTGGGGTTGGCGTACATGAACCCCATTCTCCTTCATTAAGTTAACTATCACAATGTCCTTCTTAATTTCTTCTACCGAGTTCGTTCAGGTCTACCCATAGTCCTATTTGTACTACAATCAGCAAAATAATCAAGAAAAGAAAATTAAAAGGCAGAGCTACTAAATATATATAATGGATAAAAGGCAAAGTTTTTAGAAATAATAGAAACTCTTTTGAAGGCCTTATAGCATAAATCATCACTACCAAAACACCTCCTTTATAGAAATTCACGACCGCAACTCCTATACCAAACTCGTTCACTGTAGTTCTAGCGACCAGATCTCAACTTCACGGAAACAGTACTAAAAAAAATTCAGTACCGTGGACGAACTCGCCGGCAGTAGCGCCCGCAGCGAGCTGCGACTCCCGATCATCCGCCGGCGACGAGCGGAGGTGGCCGGAGATCGCCTTCAGGCGTCGCTGAGCTGCAGGATCCATCGCACTCGGAGAAAAACCGAAGCAAAAAAAAACCCTAAATCTCTCTCTCTCTCTCTTTTGATCTCAGATTTTTGTTTTCGATTTGTTTTATGCCCTGTTTGGATGGAGGGTAGAGAGGGGGAGGGGAAGAGAAATGAGACTTTCATCTTGTTTGGGAGTTTATTTAAGGAGGATAGAGAGGGGGAATGAAGGAGAAATGAGGGTAAAATTGCTTGGTTTTTTCCCCCCGATTTGGGCGGTAGAGGAGGGTAAAGGAGGGTAAAGGGGTGTAATGACATTCTTACCTCCTATCAAAACAAATAAAAGGGCTGATGTGTTATTAGTATAAAGTCATTTATGTAAATTTACATATATTTACTTCCTTTCACCTTCATTCACTTTACTCAACTCCCAAACAACACATTACAATTCTCTTCCCTTCCTTTTCCTTCCCTTCCCATTGTTTACTTTTCCTTTCCTTCCCTTAGTAAACTCCCAAACACACCATTAGTAAGAAGACAGACAAAAGGAGGAAGTTATGGGAGAGGTGAGGGCACGGCGCCCGAGGGGGGTGGGTTTAAAAAGGGGCGTCGGATTGCGTGGGGTCGTGAGGTTTATCTTCAACGGTTGCGTGCGGGGACGCCAGTTTTTTTGATTATGACGTACCCGCAGGTTTTTTACAAAATGCCTGTATATTTTGACTATTGAGTTTTGCCTTTTCATCTTCTTTTTATCTTTTAGAAGATTTTTCCAGCGTATATTCTTGGAAAGTGATTTGTTAAGCCTGTTTAGAATCTGGATTAGTTTGGACGTGAGGTTTTATGTTTTGCCCAATCATGGATGTTGACGTGGTGGGATTAGCGGGAGTAAACAAGATTTGACTATAGAGCATATGTTCCGATGTTCGAATAACCAGTTACGTCTAGATTCAAAATACTCCTATTTAGAAGGATTAAGAGTTAACCCTTCTAATTATAAAGAAAATAGTCAAAATCATTGTTATTCTCAAACACTAAAACTGATCACAATGGCTAAAATAAAACTTATATAACGAGTTAATAAGTTAGTCATTCGGAATATCGAATGGGCTAACTATGTTAATCTTTCTCCTTAATTCCTCTTCATTAACCCTTTGCCAAACGAGGCCTTAGTGATTTGATGTTCCACCCTCAAATCTTCATATATTGATATTAGCCTCTCAAATCTCCATTTCGTGTCGATATACGTCTCTGGAGTTAGTTGGGGTGATAAATGTGAGGGTATATTTCCTAAACTTTATCACTGCCATAAAGACAATTATGACCTTCACTTAACCTGTTAATTACTCCACCAATCCAAACCAGTTAATGAGTCTACCCTGAGTCCAAAACTCATTCCAACTTTCTTCTTTTTCTCCTTTAATGGTAAAAAACAACGGGCTTATAAAATTCCATTGATTCACCACTCATCTACACTCCATTTCTCCTTCTCCCAACTTAGATCTTAAACCCATTTGAATTAAAAAGGCGACGATTGAGTTCTCTCACTTGTAGCACTTAGATCCCAAACCTATTTGAAAACCTATTTGGACTTAAATCCTAAACCCATTTGAACGTATAATTGACAACTCATATTGAAGTTAGTAGTTTTTTTTTTCTACTTGGGGGATTTTCATAACTAGCAAACCACAGTTAGGGTTCACCCAACCATGGTTTAGTCTTTTTAACCTAACCATAAAAGAAGGATTTTTATCGGTACATAATGAAGATTTGAGGGATGAATATCAAAATATGAAGGTTTGAGGGACTGAGATCAAATTACTAAAGATTTAAGAGCGAATATGGAAAAACCCCAAGCTTTAAAAATTGAGGAAATAATTATATATAAACTAAACAACTATAACAAAAGATAAGATCCTTCAAAAAAAGATCATTCGCACTCTAATAACTTGAAGTTTTACAATTTTTATTTTCATGTGATGGAGTTCTATTTTGAGAATTTGATACTTCAAAGTTCACAAATTTTACGTTAATTTGATAATCTGACACTCATAAGTCCTAACTTTATTCCTATTTTTTCCAAACTCATAAAACTGAATTTTCACAAGAAATACTTCCTCATTCACTTGTTTGCACTAGGTTTTAAGCACATGCAATGCACCTAATTAAATACCATGATTAAGTTTTTTTTATTTATTTCATTTCTAAAATTTGTGCCTTAGTTCCTATTTTTTAGGTTTTGCTCACTCTTGTCTCTAAACTTTAAAATTATGATTATTCATTTTTTATGTTTGTTTAAATAGGCTACATCGATTTTAAATTTTCATATTGATAATTAAACTTGATATGAAATAAATGTAATCCAAAGCCAATTTTAATTTCATGTTTTTTGGGCCATCATGAAACGAATCTTAACTTGAGAAAGTATAGTGATGCAAAAGTGAAAAACGCTTGAAAAAGTAGTGTTATAAAAGGAAGATGAATAATTAAATTAAATAAGACACAATGATTGATTAAAAATGGTTAGAACGTAACTAAAGAGAATATAAAGTTTGCTCCTATCATTGATAGGCTTCATAAAAAATCATAAACAAAAGATTAATGCTAACTCTAATATACTTTTATATGATAAAAACATCCACATAAGCATATACAAGTACTAAAAAGTTTATGAAAATCTCTTCTAAAGATTTCTAATTTTACTCAAAAATTATACTATTTTATAGAATATTCAGAAAAGAGGTCTTTTATTCCTTTTGTGTTATTTTTTTATTGAGTCAAAATCAATCATTCTCTACCTTTATATTTTTCTTGGGCAATTCTAGAGTAGTGTTTTTATCATCTACATCTATTTTGACGTCAGGCTGGAGCTAAATTTTCTGTTGTTGTTATCTTTCCCTGGGCTTGTTCATTTTTATCTTCTCGTCTTACTTTACGAAGAAGTTGAAATTATTTCCGATGTTCAACACAAACTTCTAAAATATGAACTTTGATTTTTTTTTAATAAGAATAAATGTTAATTTTATACACATGAAGTTTTGTGTTTCTAATTTATTATTACTTAAATAAGGGTTGGAGTTAGCTCTTTTCTATTCTCTATAATGAATTCTTCTGTTGTGTATCCAATAACCTACGTCAAATAAGTTACATTTGCTCTATCTGTGTTAATTTCCACAATAATTTGAACTAAATAATTATATTTTTCATTGTCAATTTGCCTTAGATTATAATGTTAGTATTTGATTTTGATATATTTATTTCATGAAGATGGGATATTACTTAACCTTGGTACTACTTCATCGGCGATTCTGTGGCATTTATCATTTGGACACTGTTATTACCATCTCTATCACCTTCGTGTTGCAGACTTTGCAAGTGTAGAGGCATAGCTCAACTCTATTGTAAATGGTAATTATCTTTACGTTATAGGTGCAATAATGTGTCTATATATTGGTAAATAATTTTTAGGTTTAGTTGTGCAAATTTTAGAGTATGTCTTGTAAGATCATACCTCTTTCGAATGTTGTGATGATTGAATATGTCAACAATTTGAATTTGTGTTGCATTTGTAAAGAGACATGCTTATTAGCTTTAAAATATATTTTTTTTCTTTATTGGGTTATGTGGATGTTCACTTGGTTTACTTATCATTCTCTAAGTTCTTTAGTAAGTTGTATTTTTAGGTTAATATATATTATTAATCTAATTAACGATAACATGCATATCTCCTCTATAAAATTGAGATATATATAAGGTGAATTTTATGTTTAGTGATCTTTAATAAGAATTTTAATAATGAAATATGTTGCCTTCATATTTAAAGATGTTGAAATCTGATAGTGCTACATGCTTATCTTTGAACGTGTGTTCAAGAATTGATCTTAGAAAAAGGTAAAATGTCAATTTTAATTCTTTTTGCTTATGCTATTGTAAATAACTATCATGTATATACATCTTATCCATTATAGTGATTTCTCTCCTCTTATCTAGGTTGTTATATCTCACAACGTAGTTGATCAATGACTTCACTTTAGTTTCTATTGCAAGATTATTTTGTATATGATATTATATTAAGTTTATGATTCCTTTAGTATTTGAAGAATAAAGTATGAAAATTTATAAATACTTACTAATTTTTTATCTTTCATTGAGAATGCTTCTCTGATTGGAACAAAGTTGTTCAATATGTTGTTCAAGGGGAACTCTGTCGGTGTTTCTTTGATAAACATGTCATTTATCAATGTGAATTCAAGTGATTCATGAATGTTTTTGAGTTTTTAGTTTATTTTCTTCACTTCTCCATTTGAAATAAAAACAACTTAATTCTTTTGAAGGATATATCTAAACTTTTTGATAGTTTCTCTCCATACACAACTCATTATATTTTTTTACCTATACATATTATTAACATCAGAGATTAATATTTATACATTATAGTCAATTAACTCTAGGCTATTATATTACAGTCTTTTATTAGTTTTATGTAATTTAGTCTTCTATCAATTTATGTTATTAATAAAATTATATGCATCTCCTTTAATTTATACAATGACGTTAATTTTTAATCTATCATATATTTTTTTAAATTTTTATTCCTTAACTGGATGTTTTAATCTATTATTATTGCTATTTTTTCACCAACATCGACTTAGGTAACTTTTAGATGCTAAAAAAAGGATAATAAACTTTAAATTGGAAGTTAAATTTACATATCTTAATGAAATATTATCAAACACTTACTATTTTCCTTGTGAAGTTTAGAAATTTCAATCTTTGTTAGTGACTTTGAACTTTTAAGGGTATGTCTCTCACATTTTGAAACTTTAATATTGTTTTTAAAAAATTTTAAATTTTAAGTTAGCTATATGTAATTTTCATATTTCATGTGTTAATGGTAAGTTTTAAAATGCTAGGATATTTCTTGCAATTCTAAAACTTTGAGGGTGTTTTTTCAATTATTAAAACTTTGGGTTGTTTTTTACAAAATTTAAAGTTTTAGCAATCTACTAATAATTTCTAGATTTGATGTGTACTGATTACAAATTTTAAAATTTCAAGGTTTTTAATGATTTTTAACTTTTGAGTGAGTTTTTGTAAGTTTTGTAACTTTGAGGATATTTTTACAAATTTTAAATTTTCAAGTGCCTGATGGTACCCCCTTGAATTTATTTATATTGTTTGCAAGTTTTAAATTTTCAGAATTTAATGACGCTTTCTTATAATTTAAACTTTTAAGGTTGTTTCTATATTTTTTGAAATGCTAAGGGTGTTAATTGCAAATTTTAAGTTCTTCGACGGCTGTTGTTAATTTCTAGATTTTATGTTTATTATTTTTAGTTTTGAAAAGTCAGGCTGTTTTGTGTAATTTTGGATTTTTGAGGGTATTTTATAGAACTTTTGAATCTTTTTTGGGTTTTTTAATACTAAATGTATTATAATATGTTAGCTACGTATGATTTCTTAATCTTATTTTTTTTAAAAATTGTTGAGCTATAAGTAGTTCACATGGGATTAGTATAGCATATAATTAGTATTAGGATAGATTAACAATTAATGAAATATTAAAATAGTAATTATTTGCTAATTACATGCACAAACTACCCGAAGACTTGCATCTGACGGCAACTTCATAGCCGTTTGAGACATGGGGGATGGATATCGTCAGACCGATATCTCCTCCATCGGCTAAAGGTCATCGATTTATCCTTGTGATAACCGACTACTTCTCCAAGTGGGCCGAAGTTGTCCCCTTAAGAGAAGTCAAAACCAGCGATGTGATCAAGTTCATCAAGCATCACGTCATCTACTAATACAACGTCCCGAGGCACATCATTCATGACAACGAATCATAATTCGTGAGTCGTACCTTCACTCGGTTCTGTAACAAATTCAGAATACAAAACCTGGTATCCATGACTCATAATCCCTCAGCAAACGAATTAGCCGAGGCTTTCAACAAGATGATCATTAAGATTTTGACCAACCTGACCTCCAATAGCAAGCGTGACTGGGATACGAAGCTAGGTTAAAGCTTATAGGCGTATCAGACCATGGTTCGTACGCCGACTGGTACCATACCTTACTCATTAGTATACGGTTGCGAGGTTGTGTTACCACTCAAAATTTAGATTCCGTCCCTATGCGTCACACTTGCAATGGGGATGACGACTGAAGAAAGTCATCAATGGCATCTCGCTGAACTCGAGGCGTTAGATGAAAAACGGCTTGAGGCTCAACAACACATTGAGTTCTATCAAGTCCGAATCTCCAAGGCTTTCGATAAGAAAATCAAACACAGATTCTTCAAGGATAGAGAGCTGGTCCTCACAGTTTGGCGACCCATGACCCTCAACTCTAAGAAGAAAGATAAATTCCAACCCAAATGGGAAGGTCCATTTGTAATAGAAACTGTCTATTCGAATGGGGCGTATCGCCTCATCAAACTAAACGGTGACAAGATTCTGATGCCTATCAATGACAAGTTTTTGAAGAAGTACTATCCTTAGTCTTCCTTCAAACTTCCTATACTCCGACAAGTACACAAGTATAAATTGCTCCTTCTTTACTCCGACAAGTACACACGTATAAACTGCTCCTTCTTTACTCCGACAAGTACACGAGTATAAACTGCTCCTCTTTTACTCCGACAAGTTGTCACGCCCCGCTTCCCAAAATACCGGGGAATAGGAACGCGAACAAGCCCGCGACGTATTAGATTGAGGAGAGATAAGTGCTAGACCTCTTCTTCTCAATCTAATACGCTAAGCGTCTGGAAATAAAAACAAAACGAAGTCACAGGTCCCCGATCACAGATAGCAAGAATATAATGAACAACACAGAATAAAATAATACATATCATAAATGAATATCATCCCAGACATAATATGCAGGCCAACATGCCTATATACAAAACGATCTGAATGAAATACTGGAAATATAAAATACAATGATCCAGCGGAAAGAAATGCTATAAAAGAAAACTAAGATCGAATAACTAAGCTTCAGCTTCTTCTGCTACACCGTCTTCAAGGTACTCCTGCTGTGAATCCTTTGGCTCCTGCTGAACCTGTTCTTCTCCTAAGTCTGACGTACACCAGAGAAAACAGGTGTACGTCAGGTGCATGGTGCACGGCAAGACCCCACTCGGAAAATAATAATACAGTCGAATGACCAATGCAATGACAATAATAACAAATAGAAACATGCAGCTGAAATACTAACAAGCTAGATATAATCCATCACTAGAGTATAACATTCAGGA
>BQKN01064142.1:0-11976 GCA_022839385.1 Asparagus kiusianus
CGAAAAAGAGAACAAGTAATGAAAACAGCAACTTTTACCGGAAACAGTAGTCATGGGAAATGATCGATCTTGTGGTATTTGTGGGATATGTACCATCAGGATTCAGATGCACGATGGAGTTGTTCGAGAGCTGAATGAACTGAGATTTGTTTCTTAGTTAAAGAAGAATCTTATTTCTGTTAGAGGATTCAATGTGATATTTGAGAATGTTGTACCAAAAGTTATTAAGGGATCATTGGTAGTGATAAATGGAATCCACAGTAGGAATCTTTATTATCTGAATGGAAGCACCGAGATTGGCCAGGTAGCTTCAGCTATTTTAGAGGCAGACGCGAGCAGACTTTAGCACTACAGATTAAGGCACACATGTGAAAAGTCACTGCAGCCTTTGTGTAAGCAGGAGCTATTGAAGGGAGCCAAGAGTAAGAAGATAGAATTTTGTGAGCACTGCATTCTTGACAAGAAGATAAAGGTGAAGTTGGAGACAACCGTACACAGGACGACGAGTATCTTAGACTACGTGCACATGGATGTTTGGAGTCCCACCAAGACGTCATCACTTGGTGATCAATATTGGTTCGTCACATTTGTGTATGACTATTCTAGGCGTTGTTGGGTGTACACCATGAAGCATAAGAACGAAGTCCTAGAGTTATTTGTGGAGTGAAAGATGAGATTAGAACTGCAGACTGGGAGAAAGATCAAGATGTTGAGATCCGACAATAGGGACGAGTACACTTCAGACCCCTTTCAGTAGCTATGTCGAGACGAGGGAATAGAGAGATACTTTACAGTTAGTCATACACCACAGTAGAATAGGATGGCAGAGAGATTGAATCGGTATTTACTGGAAAATGTCTGATGTTTGTTATCGCAGAGTGGTTTGGAGAAGATCTTTTGGATTAAGGCACTTTCATATGTGAGCCACCTTATTAATAGGCTGCCTTCATCTGCGATAGAGGAAAAGACTCCTATGGAGATGTGGTCGGGAGAGCCAGCACGCGATTATGATTAGCTCAAGGTATTTGGGTGCCCTATATTTTATCATGCGAAGACTGATAAATTGGAACCTCAAGCTAGAAATGTCATATTTAATAGATTCAAACATGGTGTGAAAGGATACAAACTTTAGGATCCAGTTGATAAGAATTTATGCTGAGTAGAGATGTCACTTTATATGAGGCTTCAATCTTGAAGCTTCCCAGCTCTCATCAGGTGGAGAGCACTACGACAGAAGAGATATCGCAGGTGATGGAGATTAATGTAGCTCCATAGTGCTCAGATGGTATCGTATCCATTAGAGTGTTGATTGAGATGATGCCAAATGAGCACAATGATGATTTGGAGGATACAGGTTCAGCTGAGCAGAAGCAGGGACCGACGACTCAAGTTCAGGATTCGATTGCGGTTTGGAGACCCAGGAGAGACATACAGTTACCAGCTAGGTATACGAATACAGTCATTGCTTATGCACTTCCGATGGAGAGTGTCGATGAGATGGTTCCTACTACATTCAGAAAGGCTGAGAAGAGTTTAGAGGCTGATTTTTGGTAGGAAACTATGTGGGAGGAGATAGAATCTCTTCAGAAGAATGACACATGTGAACTTGTTGAGCTTCCGAAGGGGTGGAAGACTATTGATTGCAAATGGGTGTATACGAAGAAGGAGGACATTGAAGGCACTCCAGTGAGGTTCAAAGCTAGGTTGATAGTGAAGGGCTATGCACGGGAAGAATGCATTGACTACAATGAGGTCTTTCCTCTAGTGGTGAAGCACTCTTCGATTAGGATCTTACTAGCTTTGGTGGCATAGTATGGTTTGGAATTGGACCAGTTAGATGTGAAAAATGGTATTTCTTCATGATGATCTTGACGAGAAAATCTATATGACTCAGTCATTGGGGTTTCGACCTGTAGGGAAGGAGAAATTGGTTTGTCGGTTGAAGAAATCGCTATATGGGTTGAAGCAATCTCCGCGACAGTGGTATAAGCAATTTGATGGGTTCATGATTGACTATTCGTACATTCAGAGCTAGTTTGATCCTTACGTGTACTATCGTAAGTTCCGAGGAGGTGCGTACATTTATTTGTTGCTTTATGTCGATGACATGTTGGTTACTTCTATTTCCAGATCCGCTATAGATGAGTTGAAGGGACAACTTTCGAAAGAGTTTAAGATGAAGGATTTTGGTGAAGCGAAGCATATTTTGGGGATGAAGATCGGTAGAGACAGAGATAGGGGTAGAATTTGTTTGACACATGTAGCTTATTTGAAGAAGGTGTTACAGCAATTTAATGTGAGTATGGAGACGAAGCCAGTTAGCGTACCATTGTAAGCCCATTTGAAGATTTCAGCTGACCTTACACTGAAGATAGTTGAAGATAGAGAGTTGATGTCGAAGACTCTATATGCGAGCGCAGTGAGAAGTTTGATGTACGTCATGGTTTTTACAAGGTCGGATTTGTCACAGGCAGCGAGCATGGTTTTGAGATACATGCACGACCCGCGTATGGGTCATTGGGATACCGTGAGATGGATTTTGAGGTACATTCGAGGTACTCTCAACGTTAGTTTGGTTTTTAAGCGGGACACTAGCGGTTGACAGCTATGTATTGGATACGTAGATTCGGACTACACTAAAGATTTAGATAAACGCCGGTCAACGACGGGGTATGTGTTCACTTTGATCCGTGCGTCGGTGTGTTGGAGATGCACCTTACAGTCTATTGTGGCTTTGTCAACGACGGAGGCAGAGCATATGACGATTACTGAGGCTGTTAAGGAGGCGATTTGGCTTTTAGGACTTGAGGATCTTGGTGTTTCGCAGCGACCCGTCATCATTTATTGTGATAGCATGAGTGCTATTTATTTGACAAAGAATCAGATCTTTCATGTGAGGACGAAGCATATCGACGTTCGTTATTATTTCGTTCGAGATGTTCTTGAAGATGAGGATGTGGAGCTCGTGAAGGTCCACACAAAAGATAATCCAGCAGATATGCTCACAAAGGTGGTCCCAAGCAACAAGTTTGATCATTGTAAAAACTTATTACAAATTCATAATTGTTGAGGCCGTTTGCGGTTATTTGGATAAACTATGAGCGGCTTAATCCCTTGAGAGAGGGGATACTTAGGTAACCTTATTGGTGCAGTCGTATTTGGTAAGACGACGCATTAGTGCTTATGTTGGTGTCAGCTCAGTTTTGGGAACACTTTGTTGAGGTGGAGAATTATAGAAAATGTGGCGAACACAGAAAATTTGAAGTTGAGAAAAGACTACAGGTTTCTCTCGGGTCGGTTGACCGACGACATAAGCCTGGTCGACTGATAGCCTGTTGGATATCAGGGTCTGAAACCCTGTCTCTGGTCGGTCGACCGAACGAGTTCGACTGGTCGACCGAAAACGTGTAAATTACATGAACTTGGAATCTGTCTCTGGTCGGTCGACCGATGCAACCCCTGCGGTCGACCGGAAAGCGGATACGGACCGAATTTATTTCATGGTCTGTTTTGGATTGGGTTTTGATATAAATAGAAACACACGTTTCTAGGGTTTCTTAACCAGAGAATTAATATTTTTTTGAGCAGTTTTGTGAGGGTGATTATTATGAGGGAGTGTGAGATCATTGGTTGGGTTATTTTGAGAGTTATTTGAGAGATTGTAACACGTTGTTTCTCCTCCATATAGTGAAATCTCTCTATCCTCTTCTTGTGAACGTAGGCAATTTCGTGAACCATGTAAATCTCTGTGTTTGTATGATTTTGATTGTTAATTTTGTGAATTGCACTCATGTTTGGTTCTTTTCTAGCTCATCGCTCACCGATTCAGTTGGTTTGCGAGCACGCTTCCGCACGGCATGCAACATACTCTTCGTATGCTATAATTTGGAATAAAGTGTAAGTAAAATGTGTACTTTGTGATTATTATGAGTAAATTTTGGGCCTATGGCAGTAGACATTACTTTGATGGGTCTTAAAGTAAATGGAGGTAGAACTTCGGACAGGATAAATCCTATTTTTATATTAGAATTTCTAGCAGAGAAGAATAAAGTGTGTTTTCTTAGAAACCACATTGAAAATAGAGTAATTATACAAAAATTATTTTTTATTTTTAATTTATACATAAACTACCATTAAACATAGTTTTTGTTGCAATCGACCGCCTCCTAATCAAAGTATTCATTTAAAATCCAAAATTAACCTTAAAAATCTTGCCTTCAATGTAAATAACTCATTCTTTTAGTATTTACATCTTTCTAGGATACAAGATGTATCCCTTGAACTAGAATTTTTTAAGGTTATTTTTAGTTTGCTTAATGAAAATTTGACCAGAAAGATGGTATATGTATAATTTGAAAATAAAATGGTCGTATCCGTACAATTATCCTATTGTTAAGGTGATTTCTAGCAAAAACCTCAAGAATAAAATGTCAATAATATCTCCTGACAAAGGGCAGCCCGCCGATGGCGATCGTCCACCGCGGCGCCGCCCACCTCCACCGATCTCTCTCTCTCTCCCTCTCTCTCTTTACCCCCGGGACCCAAACCCTAACCCTAGCCCCACAACCCCCGTCGTCGGAATTTGATAGTTGAGGTACATCAATCACTTCAATGGGGAGCTTGGGATGGGTCAGCGTGGTTTCAAATTTATTTAATCAGGTTAGGCTCTGAATTACATCATCATCATCATCTATTAATGCCTAATAGCAATTAACAGCGAGGTTTCACATTCTCTCTTTTTTGTCTTTTTTCTTTTATCTTTTCTTTTCATTAATTCTAGTGGGAATTACCACCCCTAACATATGACACGTTCACTTTTGATCATCTAGAATGTGCTTTCAACTTTGTACCTTGATTTGAAAATTTGAATTCTCAGCTTAATTCTATAATGGAGAAATTTTTGAAATGAGCCAGAATTGATAAATAGCAAAACCGACCGTTTTGTTAAATATTATTTTTTTTTATCAGCTCACGAAAGCTGGTTAAAAAATGATCGGTTTTGTTAAATTTAAGTTTTAAAACACACGAGAAAAAAGATCGGTTTTGCTAAATTTAAGTTTTAAAACACACGAGACCAGTAGTTCCGTGTGTTTAGTACAAGCTAATCGGCCACTGAATTGAACACAAGAGACTAGTAGTTGATGCACCATCTTGGGTTTTGAAACACATGGTATCCGTTTTACTGAATTTGAGTTTTGAAACATACGAGACTAGTAACCTCGTAGTCCCGTACGTTTAGTGACCCCTGATCAGCCGCTAATAAGCCACTAAACTAAGCAAACAAAACCCACGGACTCGGAGTAAGTTCCAACCCAAGATGGTTTTCGGTTTTAGAGGGGGCCGCGTTTCCAACCCAAGAATGGTAATTTCTTAGTTCCATGTCAATTGTTATTTGTATTGTCGGTTTGGTCCATCACGTATGCTTCGTACTTCCATGGACTCGGAGTTCACCGAAAATGTCAACTTCATGTGATTGATTATCATCTTGCAGCCTCCTGAGGAGTCGGGAGTCTAAATTTAAGGGTGTAGCACATTATACCACAGAAATTCTCACAACCAGTAAAAGCAATTCGCTTATAAAGTCCACCATCAAACCTTGGATTTCTTTCCCTGGTTTGATTTTGCCATTTTGCGGAGAATAACATCACAACGTTCAACAACATTTATTGGGCTTCATTTAGCAACTAGAGGGTACTTTTAGCTTTGTCACTAGTTTAGTGTTTGCTTTTGGAGGATCTTCTGATATTAGGATTACGCCTTTTGCACTGCTGATTTGCTTTTCCATCTTCATTTATTTTATTTTAAAGCAACAAAACATCAAGTCAGCACATATGACAACTGAATGTTGAAACAGAAGCCATTCGTGTTTCCAATAAAGGGCCAAGCAGGCATATCACTAACTTGAGGAGGGCATGTTTTGCGTACAATTCTGTTCTGTTAATGAGTAAGGTCTTATTATAAAACAGCTAATCATTATATTCAAACTCATCATGGTTCCATGACCCAACCAAAAAGGTTGGCAATGCATACTCTGAATTTGCGCAAGTAATGGTAAGGTCTTGTAGTAACGTACGTTTCGAAAGCTATTTAATGAGAAATTTCATGAAGAAGAACAGTGGAACCTTGTACTGGTGTTTTACCATCTACTTTATCCGGAACTTGAGACATTCGTGACCAAAAAAGACTTCGTATTTACTGTGAAATCTTTAAACCATCTGGTTAACATCTTTATGAGAACTTGATGAAGCATTATGTATCTGCAAAAAGCCTGTACTTTCGAGCATTATTGATTATCAATCTCGTAGCAGCAGCAGTAGTTATTACTGATAGTAGAGAGGAGATGACAATGATGGCGCAGTGCCATGCCTTTCCGCCTCTGCTAGCAGATTTTCCTTTGACCTGAGGCGGTGAAACAGTGAAACAAGAACCTAGCTCAGTTATATCTAATAATGAACTCCGTAAATAGACAGGGTGGAATCTTAGCGGCTCATACCTTGATCCAAATCATGCTGGGGAAAACAAAGGTGAGCAGAAAGAGACTAAAAGACCGGAAAAGGTTTACAAAATCTCCCATGTAAGGAAACAGTGCTGCAACAAATGTATTCATTCCCAGAACTAGTGCTCTTAAAAGAAACCGGCGTACAAGGTTCGCTCTTGAGAATGTGCTCTTCTCCAGACTTAAGAACTTTGTGTCCAGACCCTCATATATCGGTTGAATAAACATCTGGTTTCATGGAAAAGGTACGGTTAAAACCTTTCTAGTCATACATGAAACATGGAAACCTAATTAATAATACAAAGTGCATGCAGAGGAAAACCTACGTGCTGAGAGATTATGCTTTGCAGAAAAGCTGCAGAATTTATCAGAACTTTTGCCCATTTAGGTCCACTTAATTCTTTCGGCAGATAGTCTGAAACTAATGAACCATACGCCCAGTAGCCAAGTATGCTTACACCATAGTATATTGCAAGACCAAATGTAAACTGTACCGACAAAGCTTTCCTCATGTTGCTAACTGCTGGCTTGCGAAGAGTTGACTACAAAATATTGGCAGGGTATATAAATAGCTTGACACTTACTTCTAATAATTATGGAATTTGAAGATGATAAAAGAGCTTTTCATCATCCTTCTGTATGTCCAAAATTAACCTGTATCTCTGGTAGTAAACCGGAGGTGTTACAGACAAGGATAGCAGCAATTGCACCAAATGCATTGAAGAATTTATCCGCTTTAGTTCCACTAATATTGTAATCCTTGTTTTTGTTTGCACGTCCTGAGAAAGTCATGGACATAGGAAAGAAAAGATGACCTCATAATATGTCCTTCAAATTTGTATCAGTACGCAAAAAATTGAAAGTTCCAGTGAAGAGGGAAGTAAGCACCATCTTTAACTAAGGTTGCCAAGAGAATGACATCGAAGATTATTATTAGGATTGCGGAGGTTGGTAACCAGTTTCTCATGGCGGACATGGTAGGAACTAGATTTGCAAAGATGAAATAGGCACCACCAGTAATAGTGATGAACACTTGAAGCCTAACAGGTGTGCTACTGAACTCTGAGTTGATCTCCTGATTGTAAATTTGTTCTGAGTGTCAGTAAAATTCATTAAAGATTCACTTCAACTATCATAGTCAGCTCTCTACTGGACTAGGAATGGAATATGTTCCAATATTGACTAGTCAAGTTAAATTTCTGCGTTGCGTAAATAATATAAGAGAAATAACATGCATTAGCGATGATGGATCACAGTGTGGCTATCTGCAGAAATCCATAAAGATTTTCTAAAAGAACAGCGAGTGTTAATTGTGAAGAGAACATCCCAAATTCTTTCAACTGTTGATACCTTTCGTATATGACAAGTCAGATTTAGTGTTCCCTAAATTAGGTTTTTCCCCCCTCCGATTTTTCTATACATTTTCTAATTAGATTATGAGGGAGTGGAAAAGCCTATCTTAGCTTCAATCCTTTATAGCTCCTATAAATGTCCTACAAAATAAATAAGGTATTAAAATGATAATTCTGTTTACCAGGGAAAAAATAATATGCCTAACGTTCAGGTCAAGAAAAATTTTAGATGCTTGAAAGTAATACATGTGATTTGAAATGGCGAGTAACTTGATAAGTAATTCGCTGGATGGAACCTTTAACTGCAACGCTAAAAATGACAACCTTTGCGTTGTTAAGCAGGCAAAACCAGCAAACAGATCAGAGTCCACTCATTCAGGTTGTTGTAGGTAGAAGAACTATGAAAATTTGAAATGTGAAAAAGGGGGAAAAAGAGATGAATAACCAAGTGAAATTTCAATATATAGCTGGCAAAGTTGATATTCAAAATGACAACAATTGATTGAAATAAAAGTCAGTCAGACATAGAATTTTTTTTTTCTGGAAATGAATAATAAGAATCTTTGTATAATTTAACTTTTCTTAGGACAAATTTGTTTAATTTTGAACCGGAAAGGGTGAGTTATTCTTGCTGTGTAAAATATTTGGAAGTCGATGGTAATTTTGTCTATGCAATCTACAAGAACATGTAAAATATACACCTTCAATGCTCTTCCTCCAAGAAGGACAAAGCCCATGTTAACGAGGAGAAAAGTCACGAATTGCAAGATCCATGTGATGCAATACAGTTTCTTACCTGCAAAATAAGTAGGATATCATTATTAATAAAATTGCATTATCATTTCATCTATAGTAATAGCAGTTCATGCTTGTTACCATACATATACTTTCTCTTGATGTTTTCTGAGACTTTTTACTGGTTGCTATGGGTTGGTAATGTACATTATCATGACAAGTGAATATGCTGCTACAAGTGCAGGAATTTTGCAGTTTCAACTTTCATATATGGTGAATATGACTGCAGGGAAAATAACAATAATAATCCTATAGAAGGCCACGATATAAAATTGTATAGGGAGGAGGGAGGACACGAGTGTTTCCATGCACAATTTGAAGTTGATGAAGGCACCAATACAATGTTCTTATTAAACTGGAACAGTATTAGTGATTGCCTGATACTATATTTTTATTGCACTGATAGAATTCTCTCTTTTTTCAGGTTCTCTTCCAACTTGGGGATGATATGCGTTGCTATCTGTATGCGGGTTTTTTCTCCCCAATAGCATACTGTAGTAGTTGTCATGATTTTTGCAGCGGACAAGATCAGAGGGAAGGAACCAGAGAGACCTTTCAGTTTGATTATCGGGAACTGTCAGAGTGTGTAGCATTGCGAATGCTCCATTTACCGCATTAGATGTTACACTTTGAATTCAAACTAAGCCTCCAGTATTTTTGGATTTTGATGTGTCAGGCTATGAAGTGTCCAGGTCAGTATTAAGGTGGAATTTTTATTCAAGGAGAAGAATATCGGAATGGAAATATATACAATTATTTCGTGCTCTACGTAATCTATCAAAGTGCATATATTATTTGGATTTCTGAGGTTTCCCAGTATGAGTTGAAGGAAAATGATTTATATTAATTTTCATAGAATTTTGAAGTGAAAGTTCTTTCTTGGTGTAATAAACATGCATCGTCCGTATGCGGTATTTATTTATTTATTTATTTAATATTTCAGTGGAAGTTGTGATCAGACGGTGATGTATGGAGTGCTTCATTATGTGTATTGCTTCTCTATTTGTTTAGAAAACATGGATGTGAGGTGACAATTTATTTACTAAGAAAAAAATGATTCTACCGGTTATGTTGGAATATAGACCTTATATTTTTCTAGCTTTTGGCAACTTGTTTTGCTGATGATGAAGTGAGGGTTCACATCAAATGTGGTGATTTATTTTTGTTTGTTGTGATACAGGATTGAGATGAGGTGAGAGTACCAAATACGTAGCCCATGATATCTCTATATCTGATTAATCTGTTGCCATCGATGACCTGGAATTCAGCCAAGAGCCACTTTGCATAGAAGGCGAAGGCCCCCACAACTGCAAGCCCAGTGAGGCCCCAGGCCCAGCCTAATGGCGCCAACATCAGATTTGAGAAGCTGAGCACATATGCACAGTTAAAACCAGTCACCATCAGTAATCCAACTTGTTGCCATGAGTCTGCAACAATAAAGGTAAGAAGTTAAAATAGAAAAAAGAAGGAATAATAACCAAATGGTCAAGCTCATGAAGCGCACGCAGCACGCTAATAGCCACGTACACACAGCACACGTATAAAAGTCACAACTACTTGTTTTGATGTTATATCCATGTAAAACAAAGCTACTACCATAATTGTGGAGTGCTTATCCTCCATCAAGCTTAGCCATTATCATATTATGCATTTTTGGTAAATTTAATTGTAGTCCTAAATTATGTGGCATAATCTCTTAAACATGCAAAAGTCACGAAAAATGAACAAAACAAAAAATCAGAACCCAAAGTACCTATGGAATGCAATGCGCATAGCTTGTGTATATTGTTGTATTAAATGTTATTCAGCTTGTCATGATCATTGAGCAATGTTCTGATAAAAAAGCTGCTTATATATTTCTTTTATTGAAATATGTATTATTGCGCACATTATTTGGTTTCTTTTTAAAAAATAAAAATTTAAAAAAAGAACAGTACTTCTCCCTCTTCTTCATGATTCTTTTCCGTAAAAATATTATTGATAACCATAAACTTGATATTCATTCGATATTGTGGGAGAACTTAAGCGTACTTGAATTCATCTCAGAAACTGACCTTTGTCAACTGCATGGGCTGAGACAATCACATGCTCTGCCTCTTGCCGCCCTGATTCTATGCTCAGTGCATCAATTTTCTCGCTCGTCGCCTCTACAGCTTTCGGCTTATCTTCCATTGTTCTTCCTCGAAGAGAGAGAGAAGAATAACAGAAAAATCGCAGGAGCTGCAGTTGTTGATTTAGCTAGCGCCACCCTTGCATTTCTTTAGTGCCACAAGAAGAGAGAAGTGAAGTTAAGTTTGCAATATGACTTTGAAATCAGGCTACCTTCTTTTCGCGTCTTTGTACTTTACAAAGATACCCTTGCCTAAGGGGTAGAATTTCATTTTTATTATTTGCCATTTTCTCTTCTTGATTACCTACCAAAAAAATAATAATAAGGAGGAGGAGAAGAAGAAGAAGAAAAGGAACCCTTTGGTTGTTGGACAAATAAATATTAAGTTGTGTTTCAAATACTGGAAGGACTCGACTCGTCACTAGTCTTGTCTTTAAGACTATACTTGCCCCAACACCTTTACGGGGTTACTGTAAAATTTGTTTACCAAGATAATTTGGTTTCAGAATTTAATGAAAAATGCAGGTTATAAGTAAATCATTCTGAAATTCATCAAAGAGAAAATAGCAGGAGATAATCTTCTTTACGTGTTCACATGCATTTTTCTTCATGAGTTTCCCCGTGTAAGTTTATACGGCTTCAAGATGTAGTTCTCTGCCATTCTTTTTGCAGTTTCCTGCATTCTTCTGTAGTTTCTAGCAATTGTGATATTTCACTCATTTCAAAATTTCTCTCTTGGGTGCAGATCACTTGAAGCCAGATGGAGGATCATGGGTACTAACTAGACTACAAACTCTATATTTCAGTCTTCTTCTATACTTCAAAATTAAAATCGAAAAAAAAAATTATGGCGTCCTTTCTCTTGAATTGCTATCGAAATTTGCGAGTCATCGAGTACCCTGTACTTTTATTTACTGTAGTACATAGTAGTTTGAACTTCGGAGTATACGCACTACTACTTGTGTGCATAATACTGGAAAAATACCGACGGTAACACCATATGAGAAATAAGTTTGTCCTGTTTTTCCTATGTTGATTGTGACACCAGTACTTAATGTTGTTAGCGCTAGAGAACATATTAGATAGATTGGATTACCGCAGACTCACGTTCAATATTACGCCATACATTTTGTTAGTAAGTTAATAAATGCTAGACGATCGATGAGGCAACTTGAAAGATCAATTGATTGTTGTGCTTTAGATTGAGTCTCTTCAATGATGGG
>BQKN01064142.1:24926-41443 GCA_022839385.1 Asparagus kiusianus
TTCGTTGTGAGTTCGTGCAAGGCTTCCGCATAGGCGCGCGACAATGACAACACCACCAGCCAAATTCACATTGAACATCACCTGCTCTACCTAAAGTAGGTGCTTGAGATACCTTGCCAAACGCTGAGAAAGCTAAGGCCTTGAAACACTATGATACCTAACCTGAGCATTTTCAGGATAAATATCGGTATACATACAGACATCAGTGCTTAAGATCCCGGATTATGACGGTATTTGTATCATTTTCTTACACTCGTTACAATAGCACACTTGTATGTTCCACATCGGACACTCGATAATGCCATTGAGGAGAAGTAATCATGGGCAGGTTGCAACTAACCCCCCTTGTCTACATCTTCAGTAGCATTTATCACCCTCAAAAACTCTTTTATTACCATTAAATGCTACTAAAGGTCTAGATAAAGGAATTACCCGCAATTTACCCTAAAATAATTACCAAGTGTCCTTGTGAATGCCTCTTTATGAAAGTTCACCAACTAGATAATAACCTAAAGGAGCTTAAGATTTAATTATGTAGCTGAGCTTCTCTACTTGTAAGGGGCACATATCGGACAGGTAGTTCATTTCTGACAGTGATAGAGCCATCATCCTTCTTGTCGATCACCTTCAGTTCTTGAATCAAGGTGCCGACTGGGATCACCAATCTGCCTCCGGGCTTTAGCTGCTCAATCAGTGCATGAGGGATCTCTGGTGCTGCAGCTCCCACATGAATGGCATCATATGGAGCAGCTTCAGGCCAACCCAGCCTTCCATCTGCACTCAGCCAGTAGTTAATATATAAGACTTTGGCATAACATAGATATAATTAATTTTTTTAATAAATAAGATTATACAGGTGAGCTGAGCCGTCAAACAAGAGAATATACACTTAAAACAAGTGCAACAAGTTTCTGAACATCATGCTTTTAGCCAAGTATGACCATACAAAATCAAGCGTGCTTGCCCCAAAGAACACAGTTTTTGATGCCCCCACCCCGCAAAAAAAAACAAAAACAAAACAAAACAAACACACTCACACACACACACACACACAAACAAAAAAACCAAATAAATAAATGTTTAACCTTCCAAATTTCTTTTATTCTTTAATATAGATTGCTAATTTTTAGGCTTCCCAAACTCTGCAGCAGCTACAAGTTTGAATAAGTGATAATCTATGACAATCATGATGGATCAGTTTCTGAGTCCATATGCTGATAACATATACACGAAGATGTATTCTTGTTACCATTTATACCTACAACATTCCTATGTTTACCACAGAATGTGGAGCTACTCCTCTACATCATACATAATACAACATTGACTGATAGCTCAGACTTGATTGTGCTGCAACTTTATATATGCGCCAAATAAAATCCGTTAAAATGTTGGATCACTCTAATAATCCTACATAAACAGCCTAGTGCCTAGACATTTTGATTGCCGTAGGAATTTGACCCGTGTTAAAGAATATATTATGAGATATTGGGAGATATGACCGCATATGACTTTATCTCATACCTATTTTGTAATATATCCTCCTAACCTCTATATAGGATAGGTTAGGGTTAGATGAAATATATCTTGGCCTTTTTTCTATTTTTCTACATGGTATCAAAGTCATCCTCTTGATCCTAGAGAGACCACTTTCTTCATCGTCTACATGGAGATGCAAGGGTTTTTTTGCTGAAAACTTTGTGCTTCTCCTCGGCGGCCTTGACATCGAATTACTGTCCACCGGCTATTGTTTAACCAGTACTGTTCATCGGATTACTGTTCATCCAATGGCTTTCTGTCCATCGGAACTGTTCATCCCATGTCGCTTTGTTTATATCCGCCGATTACTGTTCACCACACAGATTATTGTTTACCATCCACTCCGATCGAAGCCAATTCCGCTCTCATCTGCCCTCATCGACACGTGCCTCATTGACCATATTGATCTTTGCTTGAACCCAAAGTCAACTCCACCTCTTGAATCATTTGTTTGTTAGATCTTTAAAAAAGGATGATTTGTTGTTAGATCCTTCAAGGAATGATCATTTATTTATCAAATCCTTAAAGAAGGATCATTTATTGTCGTGGATCCTTCAAGGAAGGATTATTTATTGTTGGATCATGAAAAGGATCAGTTGTTGTTAGATCCTGAAAAGGATCCTTTGATTTTATCTCATACCTCTTTTGTAATATCCTCCTAACCTTTATTTAAAAGAGGTTAGAGTTAAATGAATAATATATCTAGACCTTTTTCTATTTCTCAACATCACGCAAATGCAACAGCATTGTAAAACTATTAACTTTAAACACATAAGCAGAGATCACTTTCTATCACTAAGCATTTGATATGAATGTCACAAGAAATAATAAGGTCAGTCATTCAGGAACATACCAGCAACATGCACAGAAAGTGACCCATCCTTCAACAACGAGGATGCTGCACTTTTATTGATATGCTCAATGGAAGAAGAAACCAGCTCAGGGATATGTTCGACACCCACTGCACGGCCTTGTGGTCCAACCAGCATTGCAAAACATGCAGTCAAGTACCCAGTTCCTACACAAGGTCAACAAAACGCAACCATATTTTTAATGCAAATTGTTACAGGGGATTTTTTTAAAATCTTATACACAGAAATTATTTTAGAAGTCATAATTTAATAGCTTTTTTCAAATTACAAAAGCTAAAATAGATGAGCATAACTCTGCATAAAGGCAATAAATTAACAGTATATTAGGAAGAAATAATATATAGAGGAACATTCAAATATGTAACATTCAACCAGCTTTAGACTCGGGACTCAGCATGTTGGACAACTAAACGAACTGTCCAATAAAAGTGAGCAGCTCAATCACAATGTTTGATATGAATGAGCAGCAATTTGCTAAAGATACAACAACGACAAAAAGCCCTTGTTTGGAGTCGGCTACATGAATCCTATCCTTCCGTTCCGTTCTATTATGGTATCAGCCAAAGATAGAATGAGAAATTATTACATCTATAGGAACTAAGAGGCTAGCTTCCGTTGAGTAAAAATGAGAAGAACCAATACGTATGGTTTTGGATGGTGAAAAGAAACTAGACCAATAAGCATGCTAGTTACACATAGGAGCAGTTAACATTGCAGGGCAAACTAGGGGTTGACCTAATGAAAATGTACAGGGAGGTTATAATTATAAAGATATGTAATTATCAATTTAACAGAGAAGATGGTCCTTGAGAGCTTTCAGAAAATTCACAGAGCCAAGGTAAAAGGCTTTGCTATTCATGAAGGTCGTGATATAATTAAGAACATTGAAACAAACATACTTCTATGACCACACATTTTATATTTAAGAATCCCAAATGCATATGGCATTATGAGTATTGCCCGTTTTAAAATTCTGTTAGAAACCTAACATATGATCCTGTTTTGATGAAACGACCAAACGTTGAGTTTATACTTTATACACGTTGTGCTAGTATCTCTCTTTAAGTGAAATACGGAGACAAAAATTAGGAGCTGCCGGAGGGCTGATCAAGCTCAAACATTTAAGATGAAGCTAAAGCCTAATTGGAGATGGAAGAAAAAATTGAAGATCATCAAAGTCAAAGAGTAAAACGATCAAGACTCCTGATCGAAGATTATCATGCGTGGTAACAGCAGTTCATTTGTAAAAAAACAGTCTAAGGTTGATATCTTGTGGAAGATTCTCATATACCCTAAATCCTAATTATACTACGACCTGGCTCTACCATACAATGTATGTCAGTGGTTGTTCGGTCTAGCTAATAGCCCCATTAATATCATTGGAATATGATAAAGGGCTAAGATAGGTCACATCAATTAGGACAGATTGACCTGATTCTGATACATGTGATGTGATACACGCATTAGGGTCTGGATATAGTGATTACTAGTGGACTTGAGTTAATGACATAAAGCAGCATGAATTCGTACAAAACAGTTTGCACTATTATATTGTAAGTTTTCTAACAGCTACTTTAAGACATAGATACCAAATCAACCAGGGACAACCTGAATGCACAACCCATGGAACCAGCGACAACCTGAATGCACAACCTATTGATGTCCTATTCACAGCTAGCTTTCTGATATGCTCGAGTAAAACTAATATGAGCATAATTAGCTGAAGGTAAATGAAACAGGCAGATAAGCTCATCAGTTCTCTAGAAATAAATTTGGATAAACAATAAAAGGGGGAAAAGAGTAGGTAAGAGACCTGAGCCAACATCTAAGGCATGCATGCCCGGCTTCAGATGATCCTCCAGCAGTTCTAGACAAGCTGCATGCATATGTGGCGCAGATATAGTTGCACTGAAACCTATTGCCATAGGGCTATCAACATAAGCCAGGACATCTTTGGGTACAAACAGACCCCTATCAATGGTCTCCATTACTTCTGCAACTTTCTTCGACTTGATTGTGCCATTTTGCTTTAAATACGCAAGAAGTGCTTTGTTTTTGTCAAGGGATCCTCCAGCGGAACGATTCTGATAATACAAACAGAGAAGACCCATCAATACAGATATGCTTGCAAGGTATTTATGCATCCTGTTTTCCTATTAGCAAGAGAAAATGTAGATTATTGTGTATCTATAGCAGACCGATATCTGAATGAAAGGAAATAACAAATCTATGTGACAGTTAATTGAAGGGGGAAAAATAATATATGAAACGGTTAATGAAGGTTTACACAATATCATTGTATAACCTTTAAATGATAGCAAAATCTTATTGCATAAAGTATAAGCAACTAAAGAGCAGGGATTTGTCAGATCCAACCACTAGAATATAAATAATCTAAATTTGCATGAACATACTCCTCGAAGACAAAAGTATTTACTCATGCACAAATGAAAGAAAAGGTTAAGACTAGAACATATATTGCGAAATCTTCTGATGTGAAATCCAAGTTCAATCTTTTCACGTACTATCCAGTTTTTTCTAACCAAAGTGACCTCCATAAATGCTAAAGTTGATTATTCCAACACAATCATACAGCCATACACTGCCTGCCTGCACCTCACCCTCCCGACCCAGAATTCACCCAGCCACGAAAAGATACGAACACAGGCACTCACACACAAGTACACGCACACGCAGACACTAACACCTCTTTGTCCCACATGCTAGAGCACGTTTTCCATTTCTAGCTTAAGCTCACAACTTAGTATCATTTCATGACAACTTTTAGGTATTAGCCCCTCATAAGCTAGTGACTGTCAATGTCTTTCAAATGGATTTGAAATCTTAGAAGCCTACTGAATGAAATCTTTGTATACAACACCAACATAAGGTGATATATAGACCAAGCAATATTGAAAAAGACCCTACTTTTTTGGTTCAAATTCTTACCTCTTCACGAACCTGTTCAGTTGGAAATAATATGCATCCAAGTGCTTCAAACTCAAAGAACAAAAATCTGTCTCCTCTTCAATTGGTACAAAAAGGTGTATCTCCTCCAAATAATACATCTGATCTTACAGAAATGAAAATACCAAATGGATTTCAGCACATTAAGGTGGCGGCAAAAAGGAATAACCTTTCCACCAAATAATGCATATCCCTTGGTGGAGATGGTGATTTTAGCACATTCACTTAGAAAATAATACTAATTGGATTCACTTTCATTATGGTCTCCACCAGGAGTACGAGTACTTACTCCATAGATTGCCTTGATTATAGATATTATAAGGAACAGCATAATTATTATGCAGCAATGCAAACAGGGTGAGATAAGTCGCTCCTGAACTATGTCAAATATATCCTTTAGTAGCAAATCATCTGACAATAGCGCTAAGTTTTGAACTTGGAAAAGAGAAGGATGATAAACTAAAGTTACATATTGCAAATAAATCTAGTTTACACATGATCAGATGGATTTAGGAAGTACCTCATGTCAGAGGCTATTAGAGATGTAGTCACAATGGTAGGCTAAAGGAAACTAAGCAATTGAAACTATGATGCATAGCCACTAAAACATAAGCACCATCAACTAAGTGCAATGTATCTCGAAGTATGGAATTATCATGCCATAATGCTAAGTTACCTCAAAAAAGGACGAAAACTCAAGCTACAAACTGTAAAAATCTAGTTTATTCATGATTAAATTTATGGAGTCTCACGCGTATAAGGTAAGCATATGCATAGCCACAGTTATCAGAATGGACCTACAACAGAAAAAAAATATTTATTGGAAGAAAATCACACGATGGTTGATAAAACAACCAACTCATGTTCAAATAGTAATGAGCATCAAAAAATATAGTAGTACTAATTAGGCTTGGATTGGTAGGAGGGGAGGTCAGGTAGAGTGAGGGACAAAACTAAAACTCCTCTTTGGTAGAGGGTTTTTAGAGGGGAAGGGAATGTGTGGTAGCCTAGAGTGAGGAGAGAGAAACGCAAAAAATAACTAGAAAAATGAAGAGAGAGAGAATCCCTACAATTTGGAAGGACATAAGAGTGAGGTGAGAGAAAATGAAAAATGAACTAAAAAGTCATGTAACGCCCCCCCCCCCCCCCCCCCTCCCTCCCTCCCTCCCACAAAAAAAAAAAGAAAAAAAAGAACCAAACAAGAGCAAAGAAGGTATATCCTTCTTTGCATCTCATTGAACCTTATCTCACCTTACCTTCACTCATTGTACCTCCTTCTCATGGGCAGATCCACTAACAACAAAGTGGCGTCAAGTGACCCCACTTTGTTGTGGATGGACTAGTATCCCACCTCAATAACAAAAGAAGAAAAACTCACTCATTGAAAAACCAGCCCTAGAAATATACTTGATGACCCCGCTTAAAAAATTGGTAACTCCACTACCATGTCAATCCTACAGACCATACACGATTCCACCCACTAAAAAATAAAAAACTTCCCCCTCACAATCCCTTTCCGCTTTCTTCCTCCACCTCCTCTCACCTCTAGTTCCTCCTTCTTGCCTCTTCCTCCGCCGCTAGGTCACTTCCTCCACCTCTGTTGCCACTCCCTCTGCCCCCTCCACAAGACTGCAATATACATTTTGTTAATGTGCATAGTGATGTAAGATTTGCTAATTTCAATGAGAAAAGCAATCTTCCAACAAAGATGGTGAAGACCAAAAAGCATAGATTAATTCTTTAGTGTATTTACTTTTGAAGATGACATTGACTTTACTTGTGACTACAATAACTATGGAAAAAGCATTTTCTACAATGAAGTTAATAAAGAGCAAGTTGCAAAATATAATTAGCGACGATTGCCTCAATGATTATTTAGTGACATATATGAAAAAGATGAATTGGTAGCGTTAAAAATGATGTGGTTATGTACTTTTTTAACATATGAAAACTTACCGCGGATAGTCATAAGATTTTGAATTATTAACTATACAGTGACACTGCTTTTTAAAAATTGATGTAGGACGCTTAATCTGAGTTGGAGTCTATTTAGATTAGGAAATAAATTCAATTTTAGAATCAAATTAGATTAGGAAACAAAATCAATTTTGATTCATGATTTGTTTCCTCTATTATAAGGAGTCTTTTTAGGATAGAATTTGACACTTTTTTTTTATAATTCTAGTCTTACTAGGAGTCTTATTCGTTTTTCTATTTAAGAAGAGTCATGTAACCCCAAAGAAGAATAACTTTTCATCAATAAAATTTCTCTTTTTAATATTTTCTTCGTGGATTCGAAGTTCTTCGTGGATTCGAACATCGTTTTTTGTGGATTCAGAGAACATCCTTGGTGGATTCCGAGGTTATCACTTCCGCGCTGCGTTAATTGGTATCAGAGCTTTATTCCTCAGATCCGATGGAAGGTGATGAAGTTCCTATTTTTCGAACTGAGTTCGACGTGTTGAATACCGGTGTTAATCAAATGAAGACTGCCATAGAGCGACTTGCGTCGGCAGTGGAACGTCTGAACTCTGAACACGAGAGGAGTTCGAAATCGCGTTGATCGTGGCCAGCAACGTGATTCGACTCCACATGATGAATTCAACAGCGACAATGACCCTAAACAAGACCTTGGAGTTGGGAAGAGCACTAAAGAAGCAATAAAGAAAGAAGAATCACCTCCAGAGCATAATATCTTCCGCACGAGGTGCACTGTTATGCAGAAGATTTGTGATGCTATTATTTACAATCACAGTAGAAAGAATCTTGTCTCTCGACGTATGGTGAATAAGTTAGGTTTGAAGATAGAGAAACACCCACCTCTCTACAAGATCGACTGGATTCACAAGGGCAATGATGTGCAGAACGATGAGATGTGTCGTGTACCTTTTTCTATCGATCACAGGTATTTTGATGATGTGTTGTGTGATGTGATCGAGATGGATACTTATCATATGCTTTTAGGTAGGTCATGACAATTCAATGTTGGAGCTACCCACAAAAGTAGAGACAATGTTTATATCTTCAAGAAAGATGAACGTCGAATTGTACTTCTGCCTCTTACAGAAAAGGAGCCATCTAAGATTAAAGCTACTGAGGAGAAGAAATCTTTGGTGGCAAACAACGAGGCTTTAGTAGAAAACTTGAAGCAATCTGAAAAGGTCTATGACCTGGTTGTAACTAAAAAAGAAGAACCTGCCCCTACCGAAGTTCCTCCTAAGGTGCAAACAATCGTTATGCATGAGATTTATTATGGTGATATGATAGTGAAGATGGATGATATGCATGACATTCTCAAAGGGGTTGAGAGTGATATTATACATATTGATGTTGTCCCAATGGAGGAGAAGGATAAATTAGAGAGTGAGACAATTGATGATATGTGTGAATTGCTTGGTGGAGGGCTAGAGACAAAGGAGATGAAAGAAGTGTGTATGGAGTATGACGCGGGATTTTATTTCCTAGAAGCAAAGTTGGTGAATAATTTTAAAAAGAATTTGATGATACTTCAAGCACTAGAATACGAGAAGCAACATGGAACATATTTTGTGGAGTTTTTGAAGTTAACTGTACATGCACATGTCGCTAATAAAATACACATGATGTCAAAAAGAATAATATATAAAATTGATTCAGAAGAAGTCCTAACCGAGAACGTAAAAGAACATATGGAGAAAATCAATGCTAAGTACAAGGCGGATGCTGACCGATGCAGGTTAAGAAAGATATTTATCGATGAAGTTACTATTCAAACAAATATAAGCTTGAGGTCGAGCTTCTTTTCAAGCAGGGGAGACTGATGTAGGACGCTTAATCTGAGTTGGAGTCTATTTATATTAGGAAATATAGATTAGGAAATAAATTCAATTTTAGAGTCAAATTAGATTAGGAAACAAAATCAATTTTAATTCATGATTTGTTTCCTCTACTATAATGAGCCTTTTTAGGATAGAATTTGACACTTTCTTTTTGTAATTCTAATCTTATTAGGAGTCTTATTTGATACTTTCTATTTTTGTAATTCTAGTCTTACTCGAAGTCTTATTTGTTTTTCTATTTAAGCAGAGTCATGTAACCCCCAAAAAAAAACTTTTCATCAATAAAATTTCTCTTTTTAATATTTTCTTCGTAGATTCGAAGTTCTTCGTGGATTCGAAGATCGTTCTTTGTGGATTCAGAAAACACCCTTAGTGGATTCCGAGGTTATCACTTCCGCGCTGCGTCAAAAATCCTAGATCCGCCAGAGTCCTACCAAACCAAGCCTAAGTGGCGAAAAGACACAAGCTTTTCATAATATGTCTCAAAATCTCCTATATCTATTGCAGTCTCACAAGCAAACTGTTACGAGTATAAACATATTATCCTTAACCCTCACGGCAACTTCCGAGTTTTGGTTTAATTGGTTAGGGGACTTTGACATGGTATCAGAGCACCCACGTTCAAATCTTGATGTCCATGAATTTCTCCACGAAATTAAAAAAAATTGATATCACTGCATGAGTTTTGGTGTAATTGGTAAGGGCCCGTTTGGTTGCTGAAAAGAGGAGTTGAAATGAGCAGAAAGCCTAACAAAGCAGGTTTTCTTACAAAAACGTCCCAAAAAATGGTGTTTTTGCAAGAAAGCCTGCCAAAACTAACAGTTTTGGCAGGCTTTCTCAAGGCCTCTTCAGCAACCAAACGGGCCCTAAGGGGACTTTGACACAAACATCAATAATCATACATTACAAAAGGAGATACAACCAATCCCCTTCCTCTAGCCCTAGTTAGCAACCAACCCACAATTTCGCAATCCCTTCCAATATAACAATGAAAAAAGAACCCAAATTCACCCAAAAAAAAAGAAAAAGCAAAAAAAGAAAAAGTGATTTACGCTAGCCTCGTAAACCCATCTCTTAATTTAAACACATTTCCCAAAATCTCTCTATGCCACCCAATCAATTGATCCCACAATTGTCTCATCGCCGCAAAATCACAATATTTCTAAAATAAAATGGGATTACAAGAAAAAGTAAATTAAGCACAAATAATTGATTAACTTACACGAAAGAAGCGATTAAGGATTAAACGGAGTACCTCCATTGGAAGAGATCGAGGAATTTCGAGGCGGAGAGTGAGGATTTAGGTCAAGATTGTTGCTTGGTGAGAGCAGAGCAAACAAGTATAGGTGACTTCGAGTGATAGCGTAGGGTTAACGCAGAAGTCTGGGAATTTAACTTTGTTCTTTATTCCTTCATCTTCTGGAAGGGTAAATTGCACAGAAACCCCTCTTCTATACCTTCAATTGCAGTAAACACCCCTCAACTCATTCAAGTGTTTAATACTGACTAAAGATATAGATGCAGGGGATTATGTGCAATCTACTCAATACAGTAATACAAGTAAGAGGGGATTCATTTTGAAGTCAATGATCATAATGATTTATGAAATATTTATATTATATTAGTTTACTATTCTATTTGCGTTGATTTCCACTGTTTATATTAATTTTGCACACTGTATATACTGATTTAAAGTTGATGGTATGATGGACACGTGTAGCATCCTTCTTTCTATGGCTTTCTATGGAGTATCCTTTTCATGATCTTTCCTCATTAAAATAAAAAAAATTAATTTTCTTTGTGGTTTTATCAAAAAAAAAATTTGAATTTGTCTTATTTTAACGAGGAAGCTTTTTTATTTTATTTTATTTTGAAGTGAAAAGCAAGAAAAGGCACCCTACTCATTAAAATATATTTAGAACCATATAAAATATGAGGAAACATATGTTGGTTTAGTAGTTTAGTATCTATGTTTTATCAAAAAAAGCAAACTAACAAACAAACAAATTCAGACAAGGATTAGATTTGGATATTAACTGGTTTTATATAGATCATGACTAATATTTTAAAGAAGAATGAGTTCAGCCTTCAAATATAATGCATAACTAATCAAAAAGTTAATTGTGTTATCATAAATATACTTGATTTACATTCACACATCCAGATAACATGTAATAGAATGGATTGGATTACCTTGCACTTTCTGCACATATCTATATTTCTAGATGTTCTTATTTGTCAAAACTAGTATGATGCACGATGCTTTGCACGTGGACATGTTGTTGTATTTAATACTATATTATTTAATAAATTATATATAAACATTTTACAAAGCTATTTAATTGCACTATGATTAAAAATTTTTAGTTATACTATAATTAATACTTATACTATTATTAACACACATTTAATAGTTGTTTAACTTAGCTTATTATTATATTATTAAACAATTTATTTAGGAGTATAATTATTAAATAATAATGTAATCATTAGTTTAAGTAACACTATTGATATAATTAAACTATTTATATTATTAAATATTTATGTTATGGATATATTTTATTATAATATCTATTAAATAATGGTAGTTATTTTTAATATTATATGACTTTATGTTGTAAAGAATATTATATTGCTTGATAATTAATATCATCTTAGTAATAAAAAATTAGATGGTATAAATTAAAAATACTATTTAGGAAAAATACTTTATATAAAAATATTAGATTCTTGAAATTTATGAGACATTTACTTTCCAACAAAAAGTGAATGACTTATAGATCTTTAAAATCCAAAATTTTTATATAAAGTACCTTTTCTAAATAAAAGTATTTTTAATTCATAATGTCCAATTTTTATTACTAAGATGATATTATAATAACGAAAAGGGTAATATTCCTTACAATATAAAGAATCAACCTCTATTTATACTATTATTAATAATTATAATTATGTACAATATTCCATAAATAAATAATTTTACTATTTCATTACAATTAATAATTCTTAAAATAAATTATAATATATTTATTGACTTTATTATTGTTATAAATTATTAATATATTCTAGCGAGTGACCAAATATTTTGGGAAAAAGAAGAGAAAAGTATATGTCTCATAAATTTCATGGATCTAAATATTTTTATATAAATTAATTTTCCAAAATAAAAATATTTTTAATTTATAACATCTAAATTTTTATTGCTAATATGATATTAATTATTGAACAAGGTAATATTCTTTACAACATAAAGAAGTAACCCTTATTTATACTATTATTAATAATTATAATTATGTGCACTAATTTATTAAATGAACGACTTTTACCATTTTATATAATTAATATTTATTTATAATAAATTATCATATATTTATGAATGTTGTTATCATTATAAATTATTAATATATTCTAGCGAATAACCAAATAATTTGACAAAATGAAGAGGTGCATAGTTAATGAGAGGTTATGAATCATTAGTTTTATAAATAATGGTATAATTGTGAGAGAAAAAAAAATTGAGAGGGTAAAAAGGGAAATCAAAAGTTTTGACATGGATATTCTCTTTTATAAGTAGTATAGATATAGATATAGATACAACCGCAATGTTCATTTACGTTCTCAATCATTGATCATGTAGTAATCTAATTTCTAAGGGTGGAAGCACATAACCTTTATTAAGAAGAAAAATGCACATAACCCCCTTCTGAAAGTGAAAATTAGGAGGTTCTTCTTTTGCTTTTGGGATTTCTAGCACAATTATTCATCTAAAAAATGTTGCAAGATAACGTGGGAACTATAGTTATCATGAAAACTGACGAAAGAATGAGCAAAATTCTGAGATCTACAGGACAAACATACAACATAGAAACAACTTCATCAACAATATGCAAAATCTCATTTAGTCTGCCAAAATGGTCCAAACTTAACTGAAACATATAACAAATTTGCAACGACAACTATGCATTCTTTGTTTTCCCACTAACCAGCATAACCAATCTCATATTTTTTACACCGAAAATAAACCTTTATCTAGCTCTAATTCTATCCAACCGATCGATACTCTTCCTCCCTCTCTCCAATGGCATTTTCAGCTTCTCCAGCCTCAATGCATTAAACACTCTGAAATCATTACCTCTGATAATCTTACTACTATCTGCACTTGGCCGAGGTTTCTCTCTCCGATCAGTGCTCCTTCTAGAAGCTTCGAAACAGTCGGTGCTCCTTCTAGAAGGTTCTACCCGGTCTGCATTCCTCCTCCAAGGGTTCCTCTGAGCAGGTGATTTCTCCACTGCAGATATGAACTTCTTGAGATGTCGAATGTATTCTGGGAATACTTCCAGATTACAGTGGTTTCCTCCTTTGAGCCACAACGGTTCATATTTTTCCTTGCAGAGACTCCAGAGTTGTTTGCCGTGAGAGCAGTCCACAACGTCATCCGATGTGCCCTAAAGATTAACATGGAAATGAATAGAGAGAGAGTTTTGAGTGAATTGGTTGTACAATAATAGAATGCCTGGTTTTTTGAAGATTGTCAGTGTACAATACACTAGCCTCATTCAATACTTACATGTATTACTAGGACAGGACAACTGACCAAAGGAATTTTGTCGATGTTCTGGTAAAAACAAAAAAACATAACAAACTTGTTATTCATTTATGCTAAAATTGGAAAACTGTAAAGTTGAAAAACCAATAAATGAAAGAAAATATTAACCTTATAGATATCAAACCAGTATGTGTGCTTCACAGGATACATCACCCTTAATCCTGAAAGTATTGGACTATGCAATACAATTGCACGTAAGCGAGGTAGCCTTGTAGCCAGATCTAAAGTTGGTCCACTTCCAACAGATTGACCATAGAGAATGATGTCTTCCTCTTTTGCTCCGTATTTTTCTTCGAGGCACTTATAAGCAGCCTCAATATCAGCATATGTATTATGTTCACTTGGCTACAAAAGTGCAGAGGAATAAGTATTATCTCATGTAATGTCCTAATAAACATTAGTCAAGTTCAGAATTAATAGACAAACCTTTCCAGAGGATTGGCCATAACCAGAGTAATCATATCTGCATAAGGATGAAGATAAGTTCTAAAATGTGTTACAAGTAATTAAAAAAAAAGGAAAAAGGTATAATACACGACGAGTATTGGAACAATCATATCTCTTATTTTTCATCTGATAGAAATTCAGCTTCACAAAGGTATCCTGAAAGATTCTAAAAAAGTTAGTACTTTTTGGCATCTTTTGCCCACAATTTCCTACAATACGAACTAGGCCCAATTTTGAGTCATGGTGACAGATTGATAGAGGGTCATAGAGTTCTTTCAATCTGTCAATCGTTTTGTGTCTCCTTGTGATCAATCAAGGTTCAAGAGTCATGCTACATAAATGGCCAATTTTTGTGGGGAAAAGGCTACATTGGTAATTTAGAAAAATAATGTTAATGATGTAACTTCAGCATCAATGCAACTTTCATCAACAAACACATCTCGGAGCCTATAGATCACATATGGTGCTGGACCAAATTATTGATATGTTCACCAGATTACACTTGCATTAGTCTGTCAATGCTTGGAGAAAGCAGAACATGAAACAGATCGCGATTGTTTAAGAACAATATTTTTTTTTGTTTTTCATCCACGTATGGTGTCTAATTAGCAAACAATAGATTAGTATATCAAGGTTTAACTATTTCAAGGATCCTATAACTTGGTTGTACTGTCAAGTATGCATAAGATCATTAAGCTGCAGTACCGAGAGATTCAGGGCGTTAGGATATGAAGGCTGTTCTGTAATATTTACAGAGTTCTCAAGGTCAATTGTTCAATCATTTAAAAGAAGAGTCCCAATTGCACATGAACATGAAAACTATTCACCAAAGGAATTTATGGAAGGTAATTAGAGCAAAGCTCACAATCATTTGAACAAGCCCCTATTTTTGTAAATGTGAAACCAAATTCAAAACCATATTTCTACAATCTATAAACCCGAAAAAACTAAAAACTCGGATGAAAATCCAAAAGTCTTATTAACATTAGATCCCCTTCAAGGTCCCAAATTTCATCCATCCAAGTCATTCACATCACCTGTACCCAAAAAATTCATTTGTTTTTTCCCCGAGGAAGCGAGAACTCAAGTTGAACAGATAAAATCCTGTAAAACTGGTAACTACTATGACAAGACTTTATATGACTGAGTTTGCGGTAAATTCTCTTGCAAGTTCGCAAATTTCACCCGCCCAAGTCATTTACAATCAAATCCTAAAAACCCAACAGCCAAAAACCATCAAAGGACTCAACTATAACACTAAAACCTCATTTTAATCACCCAAAAAAAAAAATCTTAAATGTGATGATAAAATTACTTAAGCAATTACCCCAAGATGTTGACTCTGAGATGGATGCTGAGCTGAATAAAGAGCTCATACATCTGGCCAAGATCAGCAGCGTTGCCATGAGAATAGACCACAGTGGTCGACGCCATTGGATTCCTCACGTAAACAGCAACGATCTCGGTCCCCCGTCTCGTGCTCAGCTTCATTATCTCCACGTTTTCTCTGTGAGGGAACAGGCTTAACGTCGTTAGTCCTGTTGTAGAGTCCGTTAAAAGGTTGTACGTCGGTGGGTTGGGAGGGAAGAAGGCCAGCTTTGCTGCCATTGACGACGTTACTCCTCCCATTCCTTTTGTTTTTGGGTTTTGAAGCAGCCAGAGCTCAATTGTTTTTGTTTGCAGAGTGAAGTGGTAGTATTTCGTTTGAATAGTCTGTTAGGAAAATTGCGTCTAGACCCCTGGATTCTCGAGAATCACTATCTTTTTTTCTTTTTCTTTTTTCCTTCATATCCCAAGATGATTGGGGCAGATTATATATTGATGTCTAATGAATATCATTTTCACACGAGGAAAATACGTAACATATATAAGTCCTTCGTGGATATGGAAATTAAATCAATAATGTTTTTGATATATATTCTCTAAAAAATATGATTTAATATTACAGAAACTACGACATCCATCGTACATTCATAGATGATCTCCTAATGTAATACGAAACAAATTCAAAATCATGATTATACACGCCTAGAAAGAATACTGCATGTATGTGTACACAAATTTAAACTTGGTACACCAATTTAATTCATTGACTAGTATCCAATAAGAACGTGATGAAAGTATACTAGGATTGATATTGTATGTATCTCAATATAAATATGTCTCTCTGATAGAAGAAGAAATACTAGTCCTATAATTAAGAGTTGTTCTACAGGGACCTCAAATCATAGGACCCAAGGGGGGACAGGTGAGGTGTCAACCCTTGGG
>BQKN01064142.1:61557-78195 GCA_022839385.1 Asparagus kiusianus
CTCAGGAGTCGGCAAGGGAACTCTGATATCAAAGCTAATGAAAGAATACCCCTCAATGTTTGGGTTTTCTGTAAGCCGCACAACTCGAGCTCCGAGAGAGAAAGAAATCAATGGGGTTCACTACCATTTCACCGAATGAAGCCTAATGGAAAAAGCTATACAAGTTCTTAGTGTTCATGAATAGATTGTTGTTTCTGTTGTGATTCTTGTAGAGTTTCACTTAATGTTTAATTTGCTCAAGGAATTTGGGAATAATTGCTAATAGAATCCAATTTGAGCATCTTTTGAAGTTTTTTGTGGGTTATGGCTTAACTTTAAAAGGAAAATGTGGGTAATTTTTGGTTGTAATCTTGGTAGAGTTTGAATTAGATGTAAAGAATTAATGCTAGCTTGATCTGCATTGTTAATCCATGAGTTAATAACTCAGTGATTGGTTTTTCACATAAACACTCTCAAATTTAAAGTAAAATAATGTGGGGGTGAAATGTTTCTTGATATTTACATGTTAAGTGGTACCATGCACCAATTAATTTATAATTTCTTGATGTTGTCACCTATTATAGTGGTATGATATTTAGTTTTGAATCGATGTAAAATTAAGCATTTTGTTGAGTTTTCCCAAAAACATTTCAAAAAGATTTGGTGTGATATCCCATCTTTGTAATCTGCTAATGTAGGACATAGGCATCGTTTTTTTCTTTGTTTTTTTCCAGTGAATTTGATAAACCAAAAATGGTTGACATGGATGAAAGATCATGGAGTGAAGAGGAGCAACTTGATACAGAGAGTTGTTGCTCAGAGTCAGGGAGTATCACTGATGGACCAATCTCTAACACGATCGATGGAGTTAATGGGGTGCTTAAGCTGAATGAGGAAGGCGATGAGTATATCATACTGAAGCATCAGTTCTATTTGAGCATTGGCACTCTTTCACAGTAGTGCACAGTTGTTAATGCTTATCGGAGTCTCCATTCTTCTCCGACAAAGAAAGCTCAGGTTGAAAGTTTTAGGATCTTCAAGGAGGCCATGGAAGCTAGGGGGATGCAAATGTTGTTCATTCCTGGTTATGGAGCATCGAAGGATGAGGTTGATCGAATCATGAAGGATGGCTTTCATGTGTATGGATTGCCTGAGAATGCTGGAATCTATGGCTTTGGTCTGCATCTTTGTCCAAAACCTTCTGCTCGCAAAAGGTATTCAAAATTTTCATTTGTTCGTTAATTTTTTAACATGTATACTGTTTTTGAGGTATTTTGTAGTAGCATTTCATTACAGTTAGGTTCAGTAGATGGTTGCCATAATTTCATTAGGTTAATTTCATCAATGTACATGAGTAGTACTTGTTTTTGCATGCAGTATAATATAAGTATCCGATTATAGACATATTAATGTATAAAACAGATACTTGAATTCTCTTTATTCCTCGAATTCCCACAAATACAATTTTGTAGATTTTTAGTATTTACGTTAACTTAATGTTCATGCTAAATGGTTTACAACCTTATTTCCGCACCAATTAGTGAAGATGGAGATTTTGATCTGTCGTGTCATCTTGGGAAGCACAGAGATGATACTTCCCGGCTCAAGACAATCAGGTCCAAGATCTGGAGATTTTGATTCTGGTGTAGATTGTTAGACCCTAGAGGGGGGGGATGATTAGCGTCTTATGCTAATCTAATCTAATTTTATGCCAATTAAAACTAATTAATAAATTATTCTTGCAAAATAGATATACAATATGTTATGAGTAAGAATATACAATATAAATAAATAGATATATCCTATATGGTGAAATATATGTAAGGATATATAAACAACACAATGGTAAACAATCTAAACTAAAGATATAATTATGATAGGGCAATATAAACAATGCAAACGCACAATATGTCATGGAGTTCGGACCTTCCGTCCTACGTCTCTGCTCCCCACTCCTGGTGAGAAATCCACTATCACAACCGGGTTTTCTACACTAACCCGAATAATGTTTACACCACACAATATCGGTTTTCAACGCTCACCGATCAACGATCACAATCTCATAATGTAACTACACTCCACACCCTCTAAGTGTTGGTTTCTCCGTGTTCTTCCTTAAGTGCTCGGATACAATCTCTCCCTAGGTTCGTCAACCGACACCACTCCTATTGGAAACAACCCCGTCACTTACCACACACTCCTTTCGGTGTACTAGTGTAATACAAAGTGAATCTCATAATTAGGCACGATACAAAGAGATTGTTCTCTACAATGAATGAGAATGAAATATAAGCTCACTCTCTAGGTTACACAATCCTACAACCCAATTATACTATAAATGTAAATACAATAAGCTCAATGGTTGTGTGTGTAAACAAATAGAAATAAAATCAAACTCAATTAAAGCCTAGCAAATATAAATATGACAATGTAAATATAAACAAGCTAGATATTTGAGTTGAGAAAACTTCTCTAGAACAAGAGAGATGGAGATGTGAAGTGGAAAGCTCAAACCAAAGATGATCTCCTCTTCTTGTGAAACAATCTTCACAAACTTGAAACTTTTAACCTACACTTAAACAAAACATAAACTCTTGCAAAAACTTGTTTAAAACATCCCTTGGTAGTAGAAAATAGTTATGGCAAAGGGGTATATATAGGGAAGAAAAAACAACCCAAAAAACCCTAAAACCCAACTAAAAAACAAAAATAAGCAAGTTACCGCTACTGTGCAACGGTAACTTCGGTGGTCGACCGTGACGGTCGACTGTGAGAAGTAAAATTGTAAAACTGCTCTCTGGACTGCTGACGGTCAACCGTGACGGTCGGCCGCACTGTAGCATGATCGATCGTGATGGTCGACCGCACTTTTCTAGATTTTGACAGATGCTAAAATTTTGTATATCTGACTTTGTAAAATTAATTAAAAATAGTAAATCAACTCCAAAAATCATGAAATTTTGAGAAAAAGTTCTAGACATGTAGGTAAACATGTTAGAGAAAGAATTTATGAAATATCACTTTCCAGTTGAGAGAAATAACTATTTGAACACAGATATATACAGTTTCTAAAAAAACTGCTGAAAACTTGGTTTTATAAATTCAATTGAAAATAACAAAACAACTCCAAAATTAGTAAAACTTGGGAAAATGTTTGTATATATAAAGATAAACATGTAAATGAAGAAATTTTTTAAATCACATTTCCTAATTATGAAAACGTATCTGTTTTGCAAAAACATGCACGAATATGTGCACGAACATGAGCTTATTAAAAACTTGATTTTGTAAATTCAAATAAACATAACAAATTAATCCCAAAATTGATAAAACTTTGGGAAACATTTATAAACATGAAATTGAACATGTTAGAAAAATAATTTCTCAAATTAAATTTCTCATTTGTGAAAACTCATGTATTTTGCAAGTATGTCCAAAACATGAAAATATGATATACATAAAATTTGATGTTTTGACATAAACAATATTTTGAAACCCTATGAAATAATTTTATAGACTTAATGAAATATGTATACAATGATTGTTAAGTCCATAAACCAAAACTTGTGTATATATATAACTATATATATAAAAACCAAATGTGTGTGTGTATATATGATTGAGCTTAAAGTACTAACACACATAATATAAAAGCTAAGCTAAATATACCCAAGCTTGATTGATTTTTAATGTAGCTCAACTTGGTACACTTGCGGATGAAGCTAGAACTTGGATCTTCAATTTGAATTGTATAGGTTTCACTCCATAATTCCGCCAACCTCCATTAGATATGATCGTTGAAGCGTAATTCCATCCAACCTCCAACTTATTGTTTGTCTACAATAAATAAGAAAACATAAATACTAGACAAACAACATTAGTGGTAAATTATTTGTTAAACATCAACAAAACAAAAAGGCTAACAATCTCCCCCTTTTTGATGATGACAAAAATTTACAAGAATGATATATGCATGAAAGGAAATAATATACAAAGCATAATATATCATGCATATAAACAAAAAGAATATACTCATAATATTTCTCCCCCTTTGACAACATCAAAAGGGGGAAATTCATAAAAAATGAAGAGAGCGAAAGCTCCCCCTATCAATATGCATGGGTGAGTATAAAAATATATATATATATGGTGATTGCTCCCCTTATCAAAATGCCATATGGAGTGAATGGAATAAAGATCATGAGAAAACATGTGATCAAGCAAAAATTTGCTAAAAAACTCACATGCAAAAGAACAATAAGAACACATGTGTATATATAACATCATGAAGGGTGTTACAAAGATTTCAAGATGTATATATACAAACCAAACATTTATCTTACTTGCTCCAAAGAGATGAAATGAGGATCCAAAAATGCATCATTAAAAAAATGTTTATGAAGGAGGATCCATGAAGGAAAATAATTTGCTTATATGTAGGGGGATAAGGAAACAAAATCAAGAATAGATATTTTCAAAATAAATCATAACAATGTATAGATTTATGAAATCAAAAGAAGAAGAACATGAGAATCATGCAAAAAGTTTTCAAATAAAACAAATCAACCAAAAGAAATTATAAATCAAAGTTTATATCCAAAAACGATGTTTGATCAAATAAAAAATTTGAAGAACTTGATCAAACCACTCATAGAATACATTCTAAACATATTTGAAATTTGGCTCATCTATTTGTGCTTATATAATGAATTCAAAAGAACAAATCAAAATAAAATTTTTAACAAAATAGATGCAAGAGAGGCCATAATATATCAAGCTCTTAAGCTTGTTTTAACCCATATAAGGACTTTAGTACCCGGTAAACAAGATTTGGGAATAAACACCCAATAAACCCGGAGGGTTATATAAACACAAACCTCTCATCAAAATCAAAACTAATAATCATGAAAACAAAAGATTTGATAAAAGAAAATTATTTTCATAACCAAAAGATTTTAAAACATAATTTTCAAAACCAAGAAAATAAAAAAGGAAAACACAAAAATACTTGGTTTAAAAATTAAATTTGTTTGGTACCCAAGAATTCTTGGTACCAAAAAATTTAGAGACATGACCCCTATCATTTAAGCTCAAAGCCCTAGGGTTATGAACCCTCTTAGGCACATGTGATGCACTAACACGGTCAAAGTAATAATCACTCAAATGACCCTTCCGATTGTAATATGTATAATGAAAGAGATCCATTTGTTTTTGTGGACCATTAGCTCGTGCACGGGAAACATTTGCAAATAAAGGTTTTTCTTTTAAATTATATCGCAAATGAGAAACATCATTAAACAAATGTGTTTACTTGAGAAATTTAGCAAGTTTGAATATTTTTTTAAATCATAACAAAACTTCGCCAAATGGCCAAATCTACCACAAACATCATATTTAAAAACATGAGCATGCTTATGATGAACTTTATGAGTGTGTGCATGTACATATGTATGTGATGAAGAAACTTGATGAGATGCACAATGAGCTTTAGCACTCTTATATTTGTGTACATCATAGCAAAATTTAGATAAATGGCCTTTACGATCACAAATGGAGCACTTGTAAACTTTGCTATATATGTGTACATAATGAGTAGATTATTTTGACTTAGACTTGGCACACATATCCATAAACTTCTTGTGATTGTTAATGCATGTAGTTAGAGTTGAATCTAAAGAAGAAATGTGGTTTTTAACATTGTTAAACTCATCATTAGGTATATTAGCATTAACTTTAGAAGTAGAACATAAATAATCATTTATAAAAGAAGAAGTATCATATTTTATGTTCTCTACTTCTAACATGGTATTATCTTTTTCATGAGTTAAACTAGCAACATTTGAAGTTAAAGAAACATGATCCAATTTTAATTTTTTATTATTTTCTTTAAGGATCATATTTTCATTATAAATAGTATCAAACTTAGAAGCTAAAGACTCATGATCGGATTTCAAATTAACATGTTTGCTTTGTAAATCAATAAAATCATTTTGCAATTTCTAGTAGGCATGCAATAATCTTTCACTAGCACAAGAAAGTTCATTATTAGGTAAATCATTAATAGATTCGAACTCGCAAACCTCACTAGCACAAGCAAGTTCATTATTAGGTAAATCATACATAGATGAATTAAGAATATTTAGCAAATATTCTAACAAAATCTTGTTCATTGTAAATATCCTTTTATCATGTTTGCTCTACTTGGATTTCTTCAACATGGGCACAATATAAGCACAATCAATAACTTCTTATAAATCAATATTTTTTAGATTGAACAAATATTTTGAATCTAAAATACCATTGAGCATAGGAAAAAACATTGAATTTAGGAGCAATACTAGAATCATAGCCTAAACAAGATGCATCATTCATATCCATAATTTATAAAAATATGCAAGCAAGATACAAATGCAATAAAAATAAGATTAGCACAAAAATATAACTTGGATCTTTAACTCAAGGCGATTAGATCTTAAATCAAAGAACACCAAGCTCTGATACCAATTGTTAGATCCTAGAGTGGGGTGATTAGGGTCTTATGCTAATCTAATCTAATTTTATGCCAATTAAAACTAATTAATAAATGATTCTTACAAGGTAGATATATAATATGTTATGAGTAAGAATATGTAACATAAACAAAGAGATATATCCTATATGGTGAAATATATGCAATGATATATAAACAACACAAGGGTAAATAATCTAAACTAAAGATGCAATTGTGATAGGGCAATATAAACAATACAAACACACAATATGATCACGGAGTTCAGACCTTCCGTCCTATGTTTCTGCTCCCCACTTCCGAGGGAGAAATCCACATCACAACCGGGTTTTCTACGCTAACCCGAATAACGTTTACACCACATAATATCAGTTTTCAACGCTCACCGATCAACGATCACAATCTCACAATGTAACTACACTCTACACCCTCTAAGTGTTGGTTTCTCCGTGTCCTTCCTCCAGTACTCGGAGACAACCTCTCCCTAGGTTCGTCAACCGACGCCACTCCTCTTGGAAACAACTCTGTCTCTCACCACACACTCCTCTCGGTGTACTAGTGTAATACAAAGTGAATCTCTAATTAGGCACGATACAAAGAGATTGTTCTCTACAATGAATGAGAACGAAATATAAGCCCACTCTCTAGGTTACACAATCCTACAACCCAATTATACTATGAATATAAATACAATAAACTCAATGGTTGTGTGTGTAAACAAAGAGAAATAAAATCAAACTCAATTAAAGTTTAGCAAATATAAATATGACAATGTAAATATAAACAAGCTAGATATTTGAGTTGAGAAAACTTCTCTAGAACAAGAGAGATGGAGATGTGAAGTGGAAAGCTCAAACCAAAGATGATCTCCTCTTCTTGTGAAACAATTTTTACAAACTTGAAACTTTTAACCCACACTTAAACAAAACATAAACTCTTGTAAAAACTTGTTTAAAACATCCCTTGATAGTAGAAAATAGTTATGGCAAAGTGGTATATATAGGGAAGAAGAAAACAACCCAAAAAACCCTAAAAACCCACTAAAAAATAAAAATCAGCAACTTACCGCTACTGTGCAACGGTAACTTCGGCGGTCGATCGTGGCGGTCGATCGCGAGAAGTAAAACTACAAAACTACTCTCTGGACTACTGATGGTCAACCACACTATAGCACGGTCGACCGTGGCGGTCGACCGTACTTTTTCAGATTTTGACAGATGCTAAAATTTTGTATATCTGACTTTGTAAAATAAATTAAAAATAGTAAATCAACTCCAAAAATTATAAAATTTTGAGAAAAAGTTTTAGACATGTAGATAAACATGTTAGAGAAAGAATTTATGAAATATCGCTTCCCAGATAATAGAAATAACTATTTGAACACAGATATATAGTTTCTAAAAAAACTGCTAAAAACTTGGTTTTGTAAATTCAATTAAAAATAAACAAACAACTCCAAAATTAGTAAAACTTGGGAAAATGTTTGTATATATGAAGATAAATATGTAAATGAAGAAATTTTTCAAATCGCATTTCCCAATTATGAAAATATATCTGGTTTGTAAAAACATGCACGAACATGTGCACGAACATGAGCTTATTAAAAAATTGATTTTGTAAATTCAAATAAACATAACAAATTAATTCCAAAACTAATAAAACTTTGGGAAACATTTATAAACATGAAATTGAACATGTTAGAAAAAGAATTTCTCAAATTAAATTTCCCATTTGTGAAAACTCATGTATTTTGCAAGTGTGTCCAAAACATGAAAATGTGATATACATAAAATTTGATGTTTTGATATAAAAAATGTTTTGAAACCCTATGAAATAATTTTATAGACTTAATAAAATATGTATACAATGATTGTTAAGTCCATAAACCAAAACTTGTGTATATATATAACTATATATATAAAAACTAAATATGTGTGTGTATATATGATTGAGCTTAAAGTACTAACACACATAATATAAAACCTAAGCTAAATATACCCAAGCTTGATTGATCTTCAATGTAGCTCAACTTGGTACACTTGCGGATAAAGCTAGAACTTGGATCTTTAATTTGAATTGTATAGGCTTCACTCCATAATTCCGCTAACCTTCAATTGATATGATCGTTGAAGCGTAATTCCATCCAACCTCCAACCTCCAACTTATTGTTTGTCTACAATAAATAAGAAAACACAAATACTAGACAAACAACATTAGTGATAAATTATTTGTTAAACATCATCAAAACAAAGAGGCCAACAAGATAACCAGCAAGCTCCTTCAAAGTATATTGTCTGGTATCCTGATGTCAAGACACATATACTGCCTCTTTATGCGGTTACTGTCAAAATGGATTTGAGTTAAGGGGGTACATATATCTAATCTTTACTATTATGCTAATGAATTAGTCAGATAGCTTATGCTGGTGTTTAATGCTTTTTTCCTGTTCATTTAATTAAGGCTGTAGAGAGAACTAGATGCCATATTTGAATTTCATTCTAATAAGAAACTTATTGGAGCCCAATCTAAGATAACTCTATAGAAAAAATATTAATTAAAGCTGATCCATATCTGTAAAGACAAATCTAAATCTTTTTAGTTATAGTATCATGGTTTTCCTCCTTTGGTCTGCAATTGATTTTATCAATGATAGAACTGTTGTTTTAAGAATATGATTCTTTGGTTCTTTGCCTTCTCAAAAATTTTTGCTCTATACTATCTTCGCAATTTTTTAGAATCTTGCAATTTACTTTGATTCAATAAATTTCATAGACATGTAATCAAAAAATCTCACGCTCCTAATAGGTATAAGAAGCTTACCGCTCGAAAGAAATTTAGAAACATTAAAAGCTCAAAATATCCAATGATAAAATGAGATATTTATAGTATCTCTACTGTTTGTTGCATGACTATTAATTATTTTGAGGAGATAGAAATAAGGACTAAAGAAAAAAAATTGATGTTACTATTTCAGTAACCTTTATATTAGATGATTATGATTAACTAGGTCGTCTATTGTCTGTATATAGGTAGCATTGGTTGATTGAAACTCAATGTTGTATATCAAAAAAATTCTTTTATAAAATTATTCATTATTTTCCATTGTTAAGGATGCGAACAATCTATTATCAAACATTTGATACATAAACTATAATTTCATTATTCAATCCTTTTGAATTTTTAAATTCTATCCATATGTTTGATGCATGGTTTAAATTAAATAAATCTTAAAAAATGAATCAATAATAAATTAAACATTTACCATGTGCATTGCACGTGTAATCCAACTAGTATTATTATAAAAGCGGATTGTCATGCTAATATATTTCCTTTCAAAATGCCCTCTGACACATTAATCCTTACATACATGAGACATACAAATACTTAATTTTTTATAGCCTCACATTGACTATACATCCATCCATTCATATATATATGATGACACATGCATACTCAATTTTTCATAACCTCCATATTTATGACCATCAAATTTTCATTTAACCACCCACTTATAGCATTCATCCACTAACTATTGACACTAAATATAACTTTATTCACACTAAAAATGAAAAATATTACAACCATTCATCTCTCACCAATCGCTATAAATAACAATAAAATCTTATCAAATTTCACCAACCAAAATTCTATTCAAAATCAAAATTTAGATGAAGAAGAAAGAAGCCAACCCTACACGTCTCACAGCCCACAAGAATCAAGTCCATCTCTCTAACGAATGGAACTCGACGCTTGAGAGTATATCAATTTGCCTCTCCGAACCTATATAAGCATCATCGACTACCCCCATACAGGACCTCAAAGACACTATCGATCGTATGAATTGCATAACTACTGATGTATTTTTTTTAGAAGCAAACTAAGCATATCAATGCATGTATTTTTTTAAATTTATGTTGACCCTTAGTTTGGTCTGTATCCATAAAATAAGAATGTGAACACATGTATCATGCATTGTCAAATATGAATGCATTATATATGCATGATTAGTTCATTCTTGCTAGTTTTGAATATAATTTTGAGAAATTTTGTTATTTCTTCTTCAAGCATGAATGCAAGTATGAATGTCCGTGCATCCTTGGTTGTATAGTGTACTCGGTATAGAAGTTAATATGGTACATATTTATAGTTAGAAGTTTTTTTTCCCTTTGGGCATGTAACCCAATTTTTAAAATTCTCTCTTTTAGACTCCAGAAAATAAAATTCATTTAATATGCATTAATTTTTTTAAATTATCTTAAATATGTTGCGCCTTCTATGCAACTATCACTAGGGGTGTCCATTTGGGCTAACCTAGTTTTTTTTTGTTTTTTAAATTTTTTTATCTCTTTAAATTTTCAATAATACATAAAAAAATTACACAAAATTTTAATAAAAACAATAATGTTTAGTCACTTGAAATTACGTAAATTACAAATACAAAAAACCTTTAAAAATAATAAATGATAAAAATAACTTCTTATTAATAATCAGTAAATCCTTTACAAGTATAACTTTATTTCAAAATTCATCACATCACAATAGATGAGTACATCCAAACTAGATTGGTACCTACTCACCTAAATCACTATCATTTGTAACTGTTTTTAAAATAATTCATTACAAATTTTTAGCTAAGAAATAAAAATTACAATTTAATGAATATTGTTTACTCTTTATATCTATCTGTTAGTCCCAACTCTTTAAATTTATCTTTAATATCAGTCATCTGATCGATGTCTTGCGTTCTCTTCTCGTACCTCTATCAATCTTATAAGCACATCACCGTCTGTACAGTATACGGATCTAACGATGTTCTTTGGTCATCGATCAAACGTCCTGCTATGCTGAAAGTGGATTCCAAAGCTACCATCGAAACATGCACTGTTAGTAAGTCATGAACCATGATGAAAAGTATAGGATATGAAATTGTTCCATATGTTTTCCACCATTGCAAAATATCTAAATTATTATTTTAATATTTAACTAAATAAGCAGTTAAATATTAATCAATTTCAGAAACCTCTAATGATGATCCAAGTTCAGATCCACCAGTTAGCTCAGCTACCATTGCATACCTATCAAAACTTATACTTTTGCCCTAACTTGAGCTCGAATAAGCCGAACCTGTAGGCTGTTGTGTAGCTACACCATATTTATCTGCATACTCATCATATAAGCTTTGAAAATAATTTCTAATAGTATTATAATGAGTAGTAGCAGTAATGGTGCTACCATCATCAGTGTCTATTATCTGTTCACTATACAAGGAATATAACAAACTTCGAAGGCTAATATTCTTCAATTGTGGATTAATAAGAACCCTCAAACCATAATAATAGGAATAAGCCTAAAATACTTATTAAATTTACTTTCCATTTGAAAATTCATACTTCCAAAATAATCATCCATACGATATTTTTAATTTTTTTGAATATTTAAAATTTATAAAGCAGCTAAAGTAACGGTTGGATAATAATAGCCAGATAATAACATTATAGCATCATAAAAAACTTGTAGCATCTCTTTTAAATTATTTATAACTGTCTATTTATCTTCAGTAATTCCATACATGCCACCAGAGCTAGAACTAGAAACATAAAAAGTAATAAAATTATTTATAATTTTTTTATATTCTATTGCTACTGTCACGTCCAACTTCCCAAAATATCAAAAAACCGGAACGTGAACAAGCCCGTGACGTATTAGATTGAGAAGAAATATACACTAATTTACTTTCTTTCTTTTTCTTTTTTCTTCTCAATCCAATACGTTAAGCGTCAAACACAAAATTATCAGTCACAGGTCACCGATCATAATAGCAAGAATATAATAACCACCCAGAATGAGAAATAGACATATCATCAAAAGTAGATTATCCTAGACATAAAAATATGGCTCAAACATACCCTTATTACAAAAACGGTCCAACTAGGAATATAAAAATACATAGTCCATAAAAAAAGTACTGCTAAAAATACGAAATCTATTAACAAACTAAAGAAAAATATGATAAAGAGTTCTATTGTCCAACTACTACTACGGAAGAAAACTACTACGTTTCAGTTTGTTCTTCTACTTCGTCTACAAGGCACTCCTGCTGAGAATCCTCAGGTTCCTGTACGATTTTGAACTGAGGTTGTCCGTCTCCTAAATCTAACGTACACCAGAGAAAATAGGTGTACGTCAGCATGCATAACACACGACAAGATCCCGCATGGGAGAAATGAAACGATCGAATGACCAAGGCAAAAACAGTAATAATAAATAGAAGCATGCAGCTGGAATACTAAAAACAAGAAAAAAAATCCACCAATAGTATATAATAATCAAAGAATCCAAAAATCAATCGGGTGACGAGGTCATGCAGCTAGCAATCAGAATAATCATCCAAGTAACAAGGTCATACAACTAGATGAAATTAATACTTAAAAATCTACAACAAGAGACATAGTACGTTAAGCAAAATAATCCAAACAAGGAAACCCTCATGTATATATCATATGTCTTAAATTATAGATAATAAAATATTAACCCCGATCTATGTATAAAAAGAAATACAACTGGCCTACATCTCACAATAAATCATACCTAGCCAAGAAATGAGGTTATGTAACTAGCCATCCTATAACAGGACACTGATTCACATCTCACACAGAGTCAGCGCTCATATTATCGAATAACTGACTGTTCATAAATTCCCCACGTGCATCTAATACCGCTACACAAACTCGGTCAGAGGACTATACACAATCCGTTTTTAGCCTAGTCCGGACTCAAGCTAAACTCGGGTGAATATCAAACACACGGACTAAAGTAGCGACATCGATCTACTTTGACCCAATGAACCAACCCCAGTGGCGACACAGATCCACTGGTGCGAGCCTGGAAGATATATCAATAGCCTTATCCGATTATATGAACAGAGACTTCACCATCCCAACTCTTCTTATTTTCTAAGTCAACAATCAAAGTCCACAATATCTCTGGTTCACCACCTAAATCAATCAACACACCCACACATGTCACTAGGTCTGTTCATGACGCACGAGGCTATTAAGTCATGAACTACTAAGGGTTCTCAATCACAACAAGGATATAATAATAAAACTATTCCTATACAACAACATCATGACTGTTTGTAGAAAATTTATAATAAGAAAAATAATGAAAGAATCGTATTTGATTTGTTCTCTCTAACTGCTTAGAAAAAGAATTATTATAACTCTCTCAATCTCGATTACAATTGGATTTCCTGATTACAAAAGAGAGGAGAATGATCTGGATTCTCCCCTTTGTTTAATTCTGGGTTCTTCACGGTGGCGATGAGATGCCTCCCTCGAATGCTCGCGTCGAGTTTGCTTCTCGTTGACGATCCGAACGTCTTGATTCACTGGAACGTGGTCTTCTCCTCATGATTTGACGTTGTGGAGGACTTGCGTGGTAAGTTTGAAACTCTGACTAAGTTTAGAAGAACTTGTAGAGCAAGTTTGAAACTCTGGACGAGTTGATAACTCAGATCGAGTTTGAAACTCTATGAAAGAGTTGATTTAAACCGAAAGTTCGGTTAATAAGCTAAAGATAAAAGCTCCAAGGAAAGCTCCAGAGATTGAACGGAGACCCCCCTGTCCAGATCCGAGAAATCTCCAAGATCTGAAGATGATCTGCTCAAGAGGTTGCTGACGTCTCCTTTTGCGAACTCTTTTTGATGCAAAAAGCCGCTCCCTTAACTCAATTAAGTTTCTGATATTTATAGGGGATTAAGGATGGTAACCGCCCCCTTAATCCGCTCCTAAGTGGGACGAAAATCCCTCAAATCATGGGGAAAAAACGGTTCCTGGAACTGTTCGGTTCGTGTTTAAACGAGTCAAACGCCGAAAATGGCATTCTGGGCCCGAACTCTGCGTTTTAGGCTAAAAATGCAGAGTTGGGCCTATTTTGGGTGGTTGAATGCACAGGCCGTGATGCGTTGTAAATCTGAAACGCAAAGTTGGGACGCAGAGATGAACTCTGCGTTTTGGACCTGAGACACATAGTTGGAACACAGAGATGAACTCTGTGTTTTGGACCTGAGACGCAGGGTTGGAACACAGAGATGAACTCTGCGTTTTGGACCTGAGACGCACAGAGATGAACTCTGCGTTTTGACTCCGGAATATAGCCACGACCTCTGCGTTTTGAGTTTGGAACGCAGCCACGACCTCTGCGTTTTGTGTTTGGAACGCAGCCACGACCTCTGCGTTTTGGATCTGGAACGCAGCCACGACCTCTGCGTTTTGAGTTTAGAACGTGGGCATGACCTCTGCGTTTTGAGTTTAGAACGCGGGCATGACTGTGACGCCCCTGGGTTCACACAAGGCTGCAGTCCTTGGTGAAACCAAGAATGTCAAACATGCCATGCACCACACCGTGCAATAACATATTTCACCATCACAATTAACATCTCTCTAGTAGAGTCAACATCAGGTATAGGTGCAAAAGTAAGTAAAAGATAATATAAGAGATACTGATGAAATGAAAGAAATCACAATAATACTTCATCATCCAACATACAGGAATACAAAGTCAATGTCTGAAATGAATAAACTGAAGTTCTTAACAAATTTCAAATACAACAAATATGAGTAAAGGAAATAAGGCATACAGCCTTTACAACATCTATAAATGGTCCTCAAATGTCTAACAACAACTACAGTGGAGCTCCAAAATAATACATAGCTAGAATGGAAAGCTGAACACTAAAGTGTGTCGCCCTCAACCTGCGACTCTCCGTGCTCCTGGCTCGTGGCCTGAAAGGGGGAGGGACAACGAGCGTCAAAGTGCTAGCGAGCAACATCACAACCAACCCCAAGGGATAGGGCTCGTTGTATAAGAAAATACAGTTATCACAAATCATATATGTATAATAAATTGTCCTAAAAATAAGGGGGTGTTAGTACTTAGGAAATTCCAACACGAACATGGGTACGTCGAGCGAAATAATCCAAACAAGGAAACCATCATGTATATACCTTGTGTCTCAAATTAAAAGTCCCTAAATACCAAACCCGGAGTCTAATACATGAACAAAAAGGAAAAAAAAGACAACAATCCCATCTCTATCAATAAACATAGCTACGTCGAAGTTACATGAGTAATGTAAGTTTCGTACACAGCTTAGGTAGCTATCATGTCCAACTATATCAATAAGTCATGCTCAAAACTCAAATGTGTATAATGCTCAAGGTTTAGCCGAATATGTCCAACACATGGACTAAATGTAATGCACGTCCAACACATGGACTGAAATAAAATGCAGGTCCAACACATGGACTGAAATGATAATTATCCAACACATGGATCGATAATAATGCATGCTCAACACATGGACTATGAACGAAGAGACGTATATAATTCTAGTATATGAGGAAAGATATACATATATCCCAAACTTGCACGTATTACAATGCACAAGCCTAAATTTGTGTCACAAGCCAGTCCCCATGTGTAGATAAGTCACTATCATCGCAGACTAGTGGGGGACGAACGAGATGATCTCTCGAACACGCGAAAAGATCAACAAAAAGTCAACATTTCACAAAAACTGTGCGGCGGTCGACCGCAGAGGTCACTCCGGTCGACCGCACACAAAGCACAAATCCACTGAGCTCAAAACTGAGCGGCGGTCGATCGCAGAGGTCACTCCGGTCGACCGCGAAAAGAGCAGAAACACTTCTGCTCAACAAAACACCCAGCGGTCGACCGCCGCGTCCACTGCGGTCGACCGTGAAGCAGACAGAAGCCCAGTTAGGGTTTCTGTCAGCTTCGAACCACATACAAACTTGATGATTTCTACACTAATGTAAATCTAACATTTCTAATATGTCATATGACAGAAAACAACGAACTTAAACATTTAAAATCTCATCACCAAAATCCCAAACACATATATATACATGATTTGAAAGTTTTAAAACAATAAAACATGATTAACTCTTATTAAAACATTTTCAGATCTAGATCTCATGAATACAACTTCGTGGGTGAGCTTTTAAACATCTGAAATACTTGATTTATGCATCATATACCATAATGATCTATTACTTATACAAAAACACGATTTTAGGCCCAATAAAACCGGATTAAAACTCAAATTTAAGCATGAAAACAAAAGA